>JAAGKR010008463.1:0-31210 GCA_011419295.1 Clarias macrocephalus
AGCCACAATATCCTTGCCTGTGAAGCCATTTTTTATGCAACGCAATGATGGCTGCACGCGTTTCTTTGCAGGTCACCATGGTTAACAATGAAAGAACAATGATTTCAAGCATCACCCTCCTTCTAACATGTCAAGTCTGCCATTCTAACCCAATCAGCCTGACATAATGATCTCCAGCTTTGTGCTCGTCAACATTCTCACCTGAGTTAACAAGACGCTTACAGAAATGATCTCAGCAGGTCCTTTAATGACAGCAATGAAATGCAGTGGAAAGTTTTTTTTTTTGGGATTAAGTTGATTTTCATGGCAAAGAAGGACTATGCAATTAATCTGATCACTCTTCATAACATTCTGGAGTATATGCAAATTGCTATTATAAAAAGTTAAGCAAACTTTCCAATTTCCAATATTTATGTAATACTCAAAACTTTTGGTCAGGACTGTATTACAGTCTGTAATTTTCTTCAGGTTTTAGGTTTAACATGGTCTTGATTTTAAATTGTCCAAAAAAAGTTTTCAGCAGGAGACACCGCAATAGAGCACTTTACACAGAATTCTAAACAGAATTGCAATAACTACTTTCCTAAAAGATAAGATGAGATCTTTAATCGAAGGATGTTTTTGAGACTGAAATTTCTTACAAATCTACGTATCAGCAGCATAACATCAAAATTATAAACCATGTAATAAATAAAAAAATAAAAAAGGAATAACATCAGGCCAGGTTCAAAGCCTAAAGGACCACCATGAGAGTGGAGAGACATGTCTGACCAGAACACTTAAATTCCTACAAAAACTGCTGTTAGTCACAGGAGTCAGATATGGACCTAAATAGGAAAGTCACTTCAGGAGTTTATCACAACATATTTAATAATAAAAAAGGGCAGTCAGATCCAGTAAAACAAATAGCTCCAGAAAATTATAACCAGTTGCAAACAAGAAATACATTTTAACTCTTACAAGTGCAGTTTCAGTACTATGGCCTTAAATTCTGACTATAACTCTTCAAAGGGGTCGTCTTCTCTGAGTAGCGCTACTAGCAAGAAGCTCACCCAGAACATGCAGGTAGGAAGTAGGTCTGTAATTACTGAACTCCTCTGGGTCAAGCCCTGGAAGAACTGGAATTAATGCACCCGGTTTCAGGTCAAGGGAACAGAACAGAGCTAAAAGAAACACTGATAGACTGATCATAGAGAAGAAAGTTTTTGTTTTGACTAGAGGCCGAAATCAACACAGACTTGTCTAGAGGAGTAGACAATATGGTCAAGGCCAGCTCTGGGTGTTTTGATCAGCATGGCAGTGGGAGCCTTTCGGTGCGACAACTGATTACTGAGAGGAGGTGTGTTGAACCGTTAGGTAATGTGAACATTCTCACCCGATTGTGATTATGACAAGTTTTTTCACGTGTGCTGCTAAAACTGCAGATATATTTTCAGTTGTGTCATTTTTAAAGGTCAAATGTACAGCAGAGTTCACTTGGAAAATGTCAAAACAAGTACAAATGGCACATCATCCATGTAGGCAAGCACATGCATTGTAAGGCCCATCGTTTTACTGAGGGTCTCTGTCTGGTAACCAGTAGCTTTTATACTGCAGACTGAGAAGCAAACAAAGGGGTAAGATGTGTGAAAGTCACAGCTCTTACACAGAGAGAGAGAGAGAGAGAGAGAGAGAGAGAGAGAGAGAGGAGCAGCTAAATCAGAGCAGCAGGGAGAATAATTTGAAGGCTGCTCTGAAGATGGAGTTGGAGTCTCAGGGATTGGAAACTGATCAATGATGCTTATTAAGGTGAAAGTGCTTATGTTGTAAGCTTTTTTTATTCTCAGGTTCTCCAGGTAACAAACTGCATGTCATATAGATTGAGAGGTGAAGCATTTAACATTCACAGAAAAGTTAAAATAAATCTAGCTGTATCAACATGAATACAAAATCTCCTAGGAGCAGTATGGAACGTTAAACAAATCAATCAGAGAGACTTGTAGAGGATGATGAACTAAAACATTCTTTAGGGACTTGGGTAAAATTTTCAGAGCAAGCTACATGTATTATTTTGATATTATAACTAGATCAAAACTAAACAGCAGGTCCATCACCACAAAGTGTCATATGTAGCTTATATGTATACTGATAGCACAGATGTGGTGCTTGGTTTAGAGCATCATCCTGTGTGTACAGCTTCACCATCATTACAGACAGCAACAATCATCTGTGTCTTGTGTTGGAAGTATGCAATAAAGCATTTATTTTTATTTACTGTCATGTATCTTAGCAGGTATTTTTGACTATTATGAATAACTAAAGGAGTAAGTGAGATGATTCTTGGCATATTGCAGCACACTCTCCCCTCCCAATTTCACACTTGTGCTTGCAATATGCTTCGATTGGGAATTACTGTCACATACCTATGCACCTTCCCTTTTTGTCATAATGAGAACCTGCCAACATTGCCAACAATGAAATTTCAGTAGGCAGTGAGGAAAGACAGAGAGAAAAGCAAAACAGCATCTATTTGGGGGCAGAACAAACTCTAACATCATAGTTAATGAAAAAAAAAAATGCACCTCATGACAAACTGATTGCTCATGTCCAGATCTACAGAAACTTGTAAATATTTCACTACTGAATATACAGGCTTTGACCCCAAAAATGGTCTTGCAAACATTTTGATTACCAACATAAAAAGAAAAAAAGAAATACAAAATAGTCAGAAAAAATATTAAGTGGTAGGATACAGTTGGATTATCAGTGTGATGCCTAATTAATACTTAGCTGATTTCTTTTAACAATGCAAGAGATCATAGTCCCACATTCTGGCTTTCACTGGGCTCACAAGGCTTTGTCACCAAAACATTCATCTAGTTAATGATGAAGCATCAATAAAATGAAAGCAACTAGTACCAGATGTTGTATCTAATTCTGGTAGCTCCCTCAATGCTAAAGCAACAGTCGAAAATAGTAAATGCTACAGATAAAACCTATACGCTCAAACCTCTGTCTATCTCTCAGACTTTTTCTCTCTTTTTTTTATATCTACTAGCTTGAAAATACACATTGTCTTTCCCCCTCTCTTACCTTGACTCCAGATGAGAGGAAGCTGCTTGAGTGGACTTTGGGAGCAGGTGAGCGCGCGCCCTGTGCAGCGCCACTGTGTTTTGTTGACGGACTTCCTGCAGAAAAACAAATAAGAAAACACAATTAACATTCTCACCTCATTATCTCATAGCTTCACACATGTACACACACTACCAGAAAAAAGTGCCACATTTTCACAGTTTCATGTATATATGCCTGGGCTGGTTTCTGTATTCCTATAACTGCTGACTTCCTAGGATTTTCATGTAAACAGTCTCTAGAGCTGACTCAGAATGAGGTTATTAACATCATCACCTTATACAACACATTTGTGCTAAAGACATACAAAAAGTAAAAAAAATATCAAAAATAACTATAGGTAAGTTGAATACCTGTAGTGGGTGTGGTCATGCTGATCACCTGACCTGGTTTGTCAGCAATGAGGTAAGGGTTGTTGACAGATGAACTGGCCTTCATGTGTACAGGGGTGGAGGTGGGAGTTCTAGATAAGGGAGAGTGACTAGGGGTGGAAATTGGCGAGCCTGGAAAATATACATGCAGGCACGCACATACACACACAAACAAACATACATTATAATCTATAATCTATAATCAGTGGAGCATGCAAACTAAAGAGAGGAAGAGAGCAACCAGTATTTTCAGTTACAAATTGTAAAGCAAACAGCACAACCCAAGCATGCTTACTATACTGAAAAAACACATTTTTCATACAAACTGGCAAAACTATTGCTCAGTATAACAAATTATATACCCATGATCAATGAACCATGAAAACATACGTTTAATAATTAATAATTCAACATACATTTCATTCTAATGCGCAGTAGGTACTAGAAAATTCCACTCCAGAAATTTTTTTTAAAAATTTATCTTTTGTATACATTATCGAGCCTAATGAACTATTGTACAATTCCACAGTCAAAAGTCCTGTTTCACCAGAAATACTCTGAATTTTGTGCATGTAAACTGTTTTTCTATGGTACCTCACCAGATACAATCTTGCAGCTCATGGTGATTGGCTGAAAGGATTTGCCAGGTGACTCGGCAGGACTGGGTGTCTGTCCCTGGGGCATGATCTTGCAGCTGGCTGTGATTGGCTGAAATGCTGAGCTGATATGAGAGCCCTGGCTGATTTTCTCCACACCTTTGGCTTGTGACCCAGTTCGCTCAGAACATGATGATCGCACCGTCTCGCTCTTCACACCTGGGATAGAAGAGAGAGAAAATAACTACTGCAGTAATGCTGTATTTAGATGGTCCCTCCCAAACTTAAGTTAATATTTATGATTCCAATCTGAAGTAACTAAACCACTGCACTTAGGGACTTATTATTCCTTGTCCACACATATTCTAGTAAAACTCTAAATAAGTGCTTTTAACAAAAGGGAAATTGCACTTTCTGAACCAGTCACTGCAGGTTAATGTGAGCCTAAATTTGTCTTTAAAGTTGATAACATAAAGAGTATCAACTGTAAAACAAGTGCCAAGCTTACTTTAACAAACTAATACCATCTAATGTTTCACAATGTGGATGTAAAGTGATGACTGGGAGCAGGGCATCTTATTTTAATCTCCGTACCTTTCTCTGAGCTCGAGTCAGGAGACAGCTGAGAGGGAGACACAGCACGACAGGAATTCTGACTGGCAGATTTTCCAGGCAATGCACCAGAAGCAGCTGAACTTGCTATGTGAGAGGACGAAGATGATGATGAAGAGAAGGAAGAAGGGTAGGGGATGAAGTCCTCACTAAGGGAGTTTCTGTGTAGCTCAACATCCACCACCTAATAGGAAATATGAATTGAATGAAAACACCTGGTCACTATCAAAAAGTGACAAGTGTGACTTAAAGTTGGATATGATCCTGGACACAAATCTTTTAGCTAGGGGTTTTTTGTCACAAGGGCATTTTGGGGCACTGTTTGGGAAAAAAATAAAACATTTTATATTTAAAAGTCATAATATTTAAATAAAGGTGGAAAATATTTCCAATATTTATAGGAAAAAAGTATTTTAAAAAAAAGCAATTATTGTAAATTAAAACAACTGACGTTAGGCATTTGTCTGGAATCATCCCTTTTCTTAAAGGAGAAATTGAACAGCACTCTCCCTCTAGGCTACGGACAGTGACATCTGATGTGCTATTCACCCTCAGTGAAGTTTCACAAATAATGATCAAATGATTAATTCAGAAGAAGCAGAACCCTTGCGTGTTTAGCAAAAAACCTCCAAGGCATCATGGCATATGGATAGAAAATTAAGCTTTGTGGCAAGTGTGAATGCTGTACTGAGCCTGACGGTGTTGCAGCTGTTATACTTCAGATTATGAATAGCCTTGAAGATGACTATTACCTGTAATGGGCATTTTTGTACAGGTGCGGTTCTTTCTTGTAAATAAACCCCATCTTTATGCACATCCATTTTAAATGTCCAATTATAATAATAATCTGGTAATGATGCAGCAGAAAGTTGACTTCTTCGGTAAACACTGTAACTTTACTTTTTTGCAATATGTCTCATAATATAACATACATATAATAGAAATCTTACATTTTAGTTTAGAAACTAAACGAAAGCTTCTAAAAAGAGGTTGCCAATCTAATGTACGATACACAGCAGGTGATTACAAAAAAGACAAAACCGTGACAGTTCACTGTGTAAGCATGGTTGCCTCAAGACTCCCAGTTCACTGCCTGGTCAAACACACTGACTGGTCAAAACACACCAACTTGATTGGTGTGTTACCTACAGTTTTATGTCAGCTCCACTGCAGGCAACACACCAATCCTAAATAAATAAATAAGTAGTCAAAAATTAACATGATCACAATGAGCTATCTCCAGTCCTTCATATGGTCTCCTACCGTCTCTGCACCGAGAGTCTGCAGCCCAGTGTATGTTCTGTCAAGCTGTGAAGAGACATACACAAAAAAGTCAGCATCTGGACAACATTTTTTTTTTAAAGTAAAAAATAAATAAAATAATAAAAAATTTAAAAAATAAAAACAGCAAACATACAGTCAAAAAGACATATCTACATCTAAGCTGAAAAACAATCCACAGAGAAAACCAACAAACATGCTTTTATCTCTCTTTCATTAAATTTCCATTTAAACATTAAATGTTTTCTTTTCTGCTACAAATGTAGGAGTATGTTAGCGCAAAGCTAGGCAATTGTGGGCATCTGTAAGCTCACGTATGAACAACAGGGCTGATACTGTTTCCCGCCATTTGAGTTATGCTGCCCTGTGACAAAGTATGAGCCGCAGTTTGACAAGGCTGGCATTGTGTGACTGATGAGACGTGTGTTAGCCTTCACCCTCTCAGGTTGGTAGCTGGTGAGTGATGTGTGGACTAATTTTAAAACTCTCACTTAATGCACAGAAAACTTGGATAAGCAAAATGACTGAGAAAGAAAAAAAGAAAAAAAAAAAGATCTAATTAGAGACAGAGGGTCTCTAACTAGATCTTTCAGATAAAGAAAAAAAAAAGATGGCAAGATGGGTAATAAGCCTGACCTTCAGATTATGGATGATATCCATACGTTTATTCCGCTGGTCTTTAAAGTGGATCTGCACACGCACTGGAAACTCACCCCAGCCACGGCGTGTTAAGTGAAATGGGGGTTCGCTGCACACAAACACAAAAAAGTAATTCTCTTACCAGGTACAATTACTGTTCAATTATATAACACAACACAGTTATATACACTTGTATATGGTTATATACAAACTATACAGAGTATAGTTATTTTTGCAGGTGTCTGCATAAACAAACATAACAGATTAATGCATTTATAAATGTCTACAGACACAACCAGCCTGTAACATCGTTCTCAAAACCAGGAAACTCAAAAATGTAGAGGCCAACACTTTCATAGTACAGAAACCTATTGAGGTAAATGAGGTAACTGAGGTAAAGTGTATTTGTTGAGAACACATTCAGAAACTGAAACTGAGACCCACTGCTAACATTTTAGCATGCTAAAAAGATCCAGTTTGTACAGCTGAACACCTACCTAACCTCCACCAGGTCATTGGGTTTATAGCTGGGGTGCAGGAAAAACCACACCTTCTTCACAAAATGGTCAATGGTGGGCTCCTTCCGAGAACCTCGAACATACACCATCCACTTGTGAGTGGACTGGTCATTCTCTTCTCTTTTATCAGGAGCTATGTACCTGATAAAGAAAAAGAGAGAGAGGGAGAGGGAAAAAAATGACAGATGGATAATTTGACAAATGCACAAAAAGAGACATAATACTCTTTCTTTTACTGTATGTGTGACATGAGGTTTGTAACAAAACCTCGAGATGAGAAATCATCTGTTCTAAAAAAAATTCTCAAATACTTTTGGCTATGATACAGAGTTTCCTATTTTAAATAGCTTTTAATTTATTAAGCCGCACAGATCAGTGAAATTGTGTGCATGTTTGAAGGCAGCCTCTCAGATACGTACAGTATAAACACCCTAACTGCCAGACATACAGAAAACAAAACGATCTCTAATAGTAGGGGAAAAAAAATAACAACTTTCATGTCACATAAAATCTTGTACAATGTACATCGACATATGAATTTAATCCATTTCGGAGGCGAGTTCTTAAGTCGAAATTTCATATTGCAAAAAGCTTTTTTTTAAATAGGAAATAATGTAAATGCAGATAATCCGTTCCAGACAATTTTACCAATTTCCAACACAATAATATTTAAATAAATATAATATTGCATATAAAAACTATTTAAACACTTGAATATAAATTAAAATGAAATATGTATTATTTCATATAAATGAAATAAATAGACATTAAACCTCTCAGCACCGGCTGCTTTACTCTCTCAAGACTTTCTCTCCAAATCACAAGGAGAATCCCAGAGATGAAATGATCATGTTTAAAGAGAAGCCACGAATACTTCGAGAGGCCACACCTCAGTATTATTTATACACGAACAACTGGAGTTTTTTCATCATCGTGCTCCCGGATTTACTCATTAAGCCGGTGACAGTACTCCCGCACCCTCACAAACTCACAGGATTTGCGACATCTGTTCACATATATACCAAATTTTGTATATAGTTGTAAATTGTCGTTTTTTTTTTTGCACTGCAGTGTCTGTTTTGTGTAATACGCATTTGGGTTTGGTATATTGAGTGCTGTTTAGTGTGTTAACACAAGCAAATGAGATAAAAGTCCCATGTTTGTGTAATCTCGTTTAATTAATTAATATGAATATTACAAAACATTCTTTAAACCCATGGTGCTTCATGTGGCTTTCCACTGATGCAGACTGATTGCAGTTTTGCAGTTTTGATTGGCTTCTGTATGCACAACCGGAAATATGTACAACATAACATAACAGTAGCTCGATCGCTCGTATGCTGAAAATGCCGAATCACATTTAGTGCACATTCGTATGCCGAAGTACCACTATCCATTAAATCTATGCAAGGTAGCCTGAATAAAGTACATGTACAACTGCTCCAACACAACTAATCTCTGAAATGTATCAAGCAATACTGTTCAATAACAAGGACCAAATTTAACAAAATCATGCTGTTTTTTCTTAGTAAATTCTGTTAAATAATCTATATGGCTATTTTACAGTTGAGTTGTACATGTTTTCCAACTACACAGTTTGAGGTGAGAAACTGATATGTAAGCAATAATCACTTAACTTCAACAGATCTCTATTCAAGTCATGTGGGTTCTTATTGAGCTGTTTATATTTGTGGCTCCTTTGCTGCTTCTTTACACATAAACTTATGTTGTGGCTTTTATCTTTTGTGTTGCTGCTCTAGCAACATGTATCCCAATGAATTTATGATATGACAATATTAATCTAACCAATTTGATTTTTTCTTGGAATTATTACATATATATTACACAAAGAGTTCAAATGTGTTCAATGAACAATTAGAATATTAACTATTACCAAAACTAGGAACATCAAGCAAAGACAAAATCATGAGGGTGCTGTACTTTGAAACGTTGCCCACAACAATGGTTTTCTTCACATAGAGTCGTGATGCCTCCTCTCCTGTAGTGTGGAATGTGATGTGCTGGTCTACAGATGACGGCACACCGAATGTGTCCTGTACCGACAGATATATTAAGACAAAGATACATTTTTATTTATACTGACAATTGACTACCCTAATAAACATTTCAATGCAGCATAGCCATCATATGATGGAAAAGCTAGGATTTACATATTGTACATGATTTATTATTAATTATTAGGGGTGCTCCAATTTACTTTAATTCATATTCTTATATACCCATTAGGGGTGCTTCAACTTGCTGCCTGCTGAATGGAATCAGCTGATAATAACGTAATTTCTTACAGATCGGTTACATAAACCAAAATTGTGATGACGCAAAACACACGCATAAACATGCCATCGACAGACAGGGAATATTACCAAGTTTCCTTAAAATAAGTCAAATTTACAAGATTTAAAGCTTTTCTAAAGCAAAATCACGTGAGCCAAAAGCTTTAACACAACAAACCTTATTCGCCAAGGACAACGCAGGATTAATAATTAGAGTATAAACTGTTATCTACAAAGGCAGCAGCTAAACCTTGCTGGTCACCCCTCACACAACCACCTATAGCAGAAGCCATCAAAACACTCAAGCCTTACTCTGCAAAGAGTAAAAAGACTTAAACCATTATCACAAACATAATAATAAAGAAATAAAGAAATAAAGAGCAGTTCCCAGCTCTGGCTGAGGCAGCCCATGTTTACCTTACTACTCCATGCATGCAGGCTGACAGAGAGTAAATATTCAGCACAGCTGCATGCATTTTGGAGAAATAGATTGTCTCTTACAAATGCTAAAATTCTGATATTTATAAAGAAATATCTGCCCGCGCTGTTTGACCATGAATGACTCCCCAAATACCAAGTGACTGATGCCTGTGTTTATTTAAAATGATCAGTGCAGAAAATCTGTTATTCATTGATGCAGCTTTGTTCCATGGGCTGCAGGTTATAACAAGGGAGTATAGCAAGGCAGTAACATTTCAGAAAACTTTTTGGAATATGTGAAAGCCCCTTATTCGTGAATGCTAGCTAAAGAAAGGAGAATTTTTGCTCTTTAGTTGAACACCGGCTATTCTATCGATTACAGTTTGTTTATTATCTGCATGAAAAAAAGAATGCATACGTTGCCTACGAATAAATAAAAGTTTTAAATGTACGATAATTTTTCAGATCTTAATTATATTTGTGCCCTGCTGATTAGAATAGTTGTTTTTTAATAAAAACATAAGTAAATTAATTAAGTTTATAAATAAACAATACTACACAATATACATAGAACACTTAAAAATGGAAGATTCCAAAAACCCCCACACAGTACCCATACTAATCAATGATCAGTATCTGTGGATTCTGATTTCTGCAATTGGGAGATCAGCCCTGAAAACCCTGATCGGAGCACCCCCTAATATGCATATACTCATTTGTATCCTGGACATATAGTTTTATTCTTAATTTGAACCAAAAGACAGCATGGATGGCAGAAACCTTTATAGAGAACACCAACACCGTCTGACAAGCACTGATACACACTGGACCACAGCTGCCTCCTCACCTTGCCTGTATTGCGTCCCGGTCTGCGCTCCAGCTGCCTGAACTCTTCATCTTTCCATCCCTGAATGTCTCTCTCTCCTGGCTCTGTTGGCTGGCTCAAGGACTCTGTCTCAGAGTGGCCTACAGAATGTGCTTCAGATCCCTGGTTCAAAGGAGACGAGGAGCGAGACGGGGACTCCAGGAAGCGTTTGATAGCTGGATGATTAAAATCACTCACTGAGGACTTGAGGAGAAATAAGAGTCATTTTTCAGGTTTTGTGGAAATTTTGTTTGGATACAAATCTGAAATCTAATTTCTTGCATTTCCAACCTTATATTAGGCAATAACTATAACATCAAAGTAATCTTAGTTTTACCTCAGAAACTTTCGACAAGCCAGCGTTGGTGTAGTAACTAGCCACAATGCAGGCTCTTAGCTTGTCCATCATCCTCCTTGCCTCATTTAAACGCTACAGTAAAGGGGGGGAGGGGTAAAATCTTGAAGATTACTTATACTATTTTTTTAAGCTCCAAGTTTTAGGGTTAGTTGATTGTTGTTACTACTACATTACAAAAGATTAGGCATGCAAATCTGCTAGCGTATTAACCTTAAACTCTTACTACAGAATTGATTCATCTTAGGAATAAACTGGAGAGAGAGTGACAGAGAGAGAAACAGACAGACAGACAGACCATCTGACTGCAGTGCAGTAAGGAACAATCTGTCTATCTAAAACAGAACACACATATGCACTGCACACAAATGCAAAAATGTAATGCGCCTTGTAAAATATTTTGTGCAGTTCTGCACCATGAACGTTCAGGTCTGATATTTCCACCTAAATGTTTTGCAAATGTTGTCCAGCAACTTTCAATAGAACATTAAAAGTCATGACGAGACTGGAACTGATATTTGGAACATCAGGAAAAATGGAAGAAAAAAAAAAAAACCTAAAGGATGCTTTAGAAAAACCTGTGGCTGGAAAACAGAATACTTTCATCTGGAAAGTATGTTTAGTAGTAATAATCAGGTTCAGATAACAAATGACCCAGCAAGTTCTTTAAGACCAACTACAATATGCAGATTAATAAATGAAGAAAAAAAAAAAAAAACTAAAGAAACTAAAGAAATTATACCACACACACAGGTTTTTACCTGGCTGATGACCTCAATCTCATGTTCCTTGTTCTTCATCTCCATGCCAAACTGGTCTCTGATGATCGCTTCAATCTTCTGTATTGTGGCATCACGTGCTAAACAACCAAAAAAAAAATCATCATAAAACATAGAGCTTTACCTTATTGTCCAGCCTGGTAACTTTACAGTGGCACAACATCAAGTGAAATTCCCACTGTAACAGACTCTGTTTAGGAACAGCACATACGGGTACTGTATATGCTGTTATAGAAAAGTAATCCAGAATGGCACGGTATGATGTGGTCTAACTAGAAGCAGAGTAGGTGTTACCACCTTTTCTTTCTTTTCTTTTTAAACCTCAGAACTACCACTCAATCTATTACTGAATGATATTTGTGCTTTATTTTAACCATTTACAATTACATTTAATGATATGGAACATTTATAACACAAGTACTCAATCCCCCTAGAGCTTTTGCATTTTGTTCTGTTTATAAGACAAAAAAATAATGCTGCCACTGTAAAACAGTCAAACGGCCTTCATATTGTTCCCAAGACAACGGAGGCATTGTAGTGCTTTAAAAATCAAGCAGAATTATGCATCAGGATTAGAATTAGAATCCTGTAGGACCAATAAGGCTTCACAAAGCCAATAAGGCATCACCTCATATAGCATATTGTATTTGATATTCTCTTAGTCATAGCCTGTCGAAGCCTCATCTCCGATAGAGAACGCTAACATCCATCCATCTATCTATCTATCTTCCAGTCAATGCATACATTACCTATAATAAATCGCAGCCTATTGCGATTAAGATAATTGCACTGGTCCATAACACAATTTAAATTTTAGTGCAGCACTAGAGATCAACCAAAAATATTTATGGTCAAAGATGACACATTTGTATTATCATGAGAGTGGTATATATATATAGATATATGGAGCATCTACTTATTACTTTCATTCATTCGTTATCAGTAACTTATATAACTGCTTTACCCTGGTCCGTGTCACTGTGGTTTAAATTACAAACAAAACCGGCCAAGTTGCAAAGATTAACAAAGATAACTGAGGGAGTGAGTGGGCTTGTTCAAGTTTTATGCCACCTCTATATTTTAGCAATGCTGCTGCACCTGCTACACTCCTGTCCCTGGAACACGCACACACTGCCCCTGGCAGTCTTTACCACCCATATAAATACTCCACCAAACACTGCTTTGTACTTCACGGTGGACTATGTATTATTATTAAAATGCAAAATCAACAAGGTTTACCATTCTGTTCAAGTACTTTGCTCCTCTTGCTCTGCTGCACTTGGGTGATGTCCTCATAGTCTGGATCTTTATCCTCCAGTTTGCGTTTAATTCCTGACATTTCTGCTGATCTGCAAATACTTAAACAGCCAGGTTTAATGAGCAGCTTCATGTCTACATAGTTTAACAATATACATTTACAGTTTCCTCATATTATAATAAACAATGACATATTATGGATTTTAGGAAATAAAAATAAACCTGCCCGTGTTGTGGTTAACACTAATAATCACACAGCTCATAGAGTCTCTCACACTGAGCCTGCTGATGTTAGTTAGCTAGCTTGCTAAGTAATTGCCTGTTAGCATGCAGCTTTTGCTTTCATTTAAACGTAAAAACCAAAACATTAAAACACATAAAAAATGATAATAATTATAATAACATAAATGTTCAGTATTTTAATGGTATTTATTTGTGCACAACAATTCAACAAAAATAACCTTCCATTGGTGCAGTAATTTAGCTTTGAATATTTAGCGAGGCTTCAACACTTTGTTCCAAGCAGAAGTAGCGGACTCAGTACTCAGACACGCGTTTTAGGAAAGCTCGGTGAAAGCCTGAGGCCTTAGCCTAGCCTTAGCCTAGCTAGCATCTTACTTCACTGACAATACAGTAGAATGTAACAAAACATACCTTAGCTATTGCGCGACATATTAGTTTACATTTGACACTTTCCTGTTCGCAGTTTAAATGCACAACGCAGTCGTAGCTATAGTGAAATATATGTAAAATAAATAAAGCTAATAAAAACCTTGGATAACACTGGAGGTAACATTACCTGTCACACTACAGGAAACAGCGGCGGGTTTAAACGCGGAGTTAAACAAACAGCGAGCTCATTCTACATGCAGCTCTTCCAAACAGTGCAGCTTCTTTAGGTTTTGGCCTCTCAGACAACATGCAGGAGATATCATGCACTGTTTATGATTTGTTTTGTATGGACGCTAGCTAAAGCCCAGGCTAACAGCAGGTATTATTCCATGTGTGCTAACAGCATGGAGAATTAGGCCTCGACATGTTAGGAATAGTCCTCAAGATGGCGCTCCAATTCAACCAATTTTAGTTATGACCCACTACAGGGATTCAGCTAAACGTTGTGAATGTTCAGTTTAATCTCTCCATCAAGGAACCTCTGCAGTAACTGGGCCAATAGTGCCCATTGTATTTATTACCATTGTTATGTCCTTATCCGGAGCGATTTAAATTTTTTATCTCATTATACATCGGAGCAGTTGAGGGTTTAAGGGTTTTACTCAAGGGCCCAACAGTGGCAACTTGGTGGTAGTGGGGTTTGAACCTGGGCCCTAGCAATCAGCAGACCATCACCTTAACCACCAAGCTATCCCTAACCTGTCTTCACAACTGTGGTAGGATCTCCAGTCAACACTCACACGCACATTCCCACACTACGGGCAATTTGGGAATACCAGTGACCCTAACCTGCGTGTCTTTGGACTGTGGGAGGAAACCGGATTATTCGGAGGAAACCCACCAAGCACGGGGAGAACATGCAAAGTGTATGCACACAGACCCTGAGGTGCAAGGCATTATAACTAAATGGTGACAACAGTTCGCTTTTAGTGCTTATCTATTACTGATTAGTTCATGGCCATAGATAAGACAGATCAGAATGAAGTGGTTATGTTTTGTTCCGTACAAAAAGCACTTACTGCTTCAGGTTTCTTTTTTTTTTCTAGTGCTATGTGAACAGATGAGACACCTGAAGCAAGATACACCTGCAGCACTTCTCTGTGTAATTATTAAACATTGATTTGATTACGTATTTTCTTTTGAACAAGTCATGTGATCAATTCACTTATCAGACAACGGACGGTTGTTGTTAGTTTTTCGGCTGCTATTGTCAAGGGGTCACCACAGCAGACCTTCCACTCCACACAACTTGGCACAGGTTTTTAAGTGGATGCCCTTCCTGACACAACCCTCCCATTTTATCCAGGCTTGGGACTGGCACTTAATGAAGTGAATCGAACAGACGAGAACCCTAGAACTGCGCCACCAATGCTCAAACACGAGAGTCTACAAATCTAAGATGATCAGGGAAAATCTGTTCTTCTTGCGCTGTATTCAGAAAAGAATGCAAAACATACATACATAAAAAACTGCAATTGTTTAAAAATAGGTGGAGTTACTTAAATGAAGCCAATAAAATATTCATTAGCTTTGTTACAGTATTTTTATAGTATTTGGGGTTTTTTTTTTTTTTTTTTTGGTTGGTTGGTTTTCAGCCAAGAACCCAAATATACTGGGTATTTATTGGTCAAATTAATTTGCAGAGGCTGCAGGATCTGCTGCCAGCTCACTGAGACCAGAGCGTCCCCTGTTGCACAAGGGGAACCACACCTAGGTTTTAATGTTATGGCTGATCACTATAAGTTAGCGCCTTTAATCCTACAGCCAAGCCAGTTTACAGGAATAGTGAGAATCCTCTCATACTTATATAATTACAACTTTGTATTAGTTTCATGTTTCATTTGCCAGCACAGGAAAAACAAAATCCTACTATACAAATGCTATTTTTTTTATTGTAATACAATGATATTATGTTAAAGCCACTCCTAATAAACCATATGTTCAACCATATGTTCATTTGGGGACACAGCACAACCATATGTGGTGTTAACCATCTTACTCCAGATGCAGACCACCTTTGCTGTTAACCTCCATTCTTCCGGGGAAACTTTCCACCAGATTTGCATGGCTGTTAGGATGTGTTCATTCAGCCGCAAAAGCATTAGTGACGTCACGCACTGATGTTGGGTGAACAGGTCAGATGCTCTGTCTACATTCCAGCGCGTGCAAAAGTCGCTCAGTCGCTCTGTGCAGGCCACTATAGCCTTGTCTGTGAACGAGGGAATTGTAATGGTCGAACAGGTTCAGGGGTTTTAGTTTAAGTGACGTTCCAGTGATGTTCAATACAATAGGGTCAGGTGTCCACAAACATACTATTTACATCCGGGACACCTTCCAAATGCATGATTAGAACCCTGCTTGTTATATTACAAATATTTCTTCTCAAAGTATTTTTTAGAAACCATTTAAATTGTACCAAGTAAAAAAAATTGAGAACAAACTATTTTATTTGACGTATTCGCTGTTATAATGTCTCAAAGACAGCAAAGAAAGTTGTATTTGTAAAGTTGCTTGTAGTCGTCCACCCCCATGTTTCTGCACCTGGGCTGCTATCACAGCACTTCCATGTTTAATTATCTTCTGTTACACACCTGCTTTGAAGGTAAAATGGATGTTTTGTCTGCAGTAATCTGCCCCACCATATAGCTACACCTGTGCAATTACGATATTTGTTTTACTTGCTGACACACACACACACACACGCACACACACGCACACACACACACACACACACACACACACACACACACACACACACACACACACACACACACACACACACACACACACACAGCCATCTGCTCACACATTAAAACAGTGTGCGGGAGAACAAATCATTAACACACTGCTTACAAAAACATGTTTTTCTATTTCTGAAATGATTACATTTCTTTTTATCTATTTTCCTCCAATCTCATGTTCCTCTTTCCAAATTATAGGCTGCAGATAATTTCTTCATGACACACACACACACACACACACACACACACACACACACACACACACACACACACACACACACACACACTAGCATTTTTAAATGGAGTTCAGAGTTCGGTGATATTGTTACAGGTTATTTTCAGGTACGCATTCAATTAAAACCATAAAATTACAGCTAGAAAGTAGATGATAAAACAATAACTAGAAAAGCAATAACAATAATAAACATTTAATACCAGCTTTTATGAAACTTAAAAATGAATATATACAATTTAAAATGTTACATATTCTTACAATTCTATAATATTAATTTTAACTATATTAATTGTATTATATTGATTATATTATATTAATATAAATGTTAACTAATATTTGGTGAATTCTCCAACCCTGACTCTTTATTGTCTATTCAGGCTGGAGATACTTGGACCAGACTTTCACCTAAACCATGTTTTCTTTTGTGCAACATTTACAACTAGTTTATTTACACTTCATGACCAAAAGTATGTAGCCACCTAAGCACCAAAACCTCCATACCAGACCCATGGGCATTAACATGGAGTTGGTCCCTCCTTTCGTCCACACTTCTGAAAAGGCTTTCCAGTGGATTTTGGACCATTGCTAGGGATTTATTCCCATTCAGACACAAGAACACAAGAGCTCTGGCACTGATGACTGGCAAGAAGACATGCTTTTTTCATGTCCCTGTCACAATCATACTAACCATTAAATAAGTTTTTAGATTGTGAAAAGCTGCTTTGTCGACAATGTCAATTGTTAAAACACTATACAAATAAAATTGAATTGAATTGAATTGAATTGTGGGGACGGAAGGGCTGTCCAATTCCTTGCAAATTTTTATCTTGTCTGGGTTTGACTTGATTTCACAGATTCCTATATTCCAGAAAAAAACACCATGCCACTGTGAAATGTTGATTTAAAACCGTTTTATTTAATTATTTAAGATTTTTCATAAAGACACACAGATTTAAATGTACAACACTGTGCTGAAACAGGCAGAGACGGTTTCACATTGCACTAGAACACAGACTAAAACAGCTGCGGTAGAATTCCAGTCAACCTTATTATATTAATCACTGAATTGTTCTGTAGCCTGTCTGGTAATACAGCGTTGCATTTCCATTGAAATTACTCTTATAGACTTACTAGGTAAATGGCACATTCCTATCAATCACATATTGTCCAACGCCTGAATGAGCAATGGGAAAGGATGATTAGTGCCCAGAGCTATGAGTTAGAAACCTATAATGAATGAGAGCTGTGGAAAATTGTGGAATACTGCAGTACATAGATGTGAATATATTTTTGCAACTATCTAAAAATATTTGCCTGGCCCTGTGGGTCCCATACAGTCCTTTCTGAAAGTGCAGCAATGATAATTCTTGTTTCTGCTATAGCCAAAAACATTTGTTTTTGAGATCAAAAGATACATTTTCAACTTCCAATCCCTGACATTTAAATCAAGATGTGTTAAATGATATAAGGAAACTTAAAACGTAGCAACTTTTGTTAGAACCCACTCATTTTTCAAGTGTTCGAAAGTATTGGAACATGTGACTCATGGATGTTTGTGGCTGGACAGGTGTGGCCTGTTAGACTGATTGTTTCATTAATATCACTGAATACCTTGGTTTGGGATCTGGGTTTCACCTGTGAAGGCTGCATTTGTTGTTAAAAAGTATAAACCAACATGCAAACCAGAGAAATGTCTGCTAACTGATCATTGTGCAATTATTTATAATTAGTAATTAATGAGGAAATCACATTTCTGAATTCTTAATTTTGATATACATTTCCCCCTTAGTACTGGGTACGTACCTATTTTTTTTTTTAAAGCAACAGTTGTTAAACCCTGTTTAAAACATGACCTTGAACCCTGTCAGCTGGCCAACTAAAGGCCAATATCAAACTTCTCCTTTATAATAGAACCTTAGATTGTGAGTAACTTGGTCTGCAAGATGAGCAAACTTTTAAAATATTTTTTTTTGGGGGGGGGGGGGGGATTTTTTCCCCAATTTTCCCCTAATTTAGTCGTGTCCAATTCCTCCCCGTCACTAGGGGGCTCCCACATTAAGGCTACTACTACCACTCAGCCGGGAGGGCCGAAGACTATCACATGTTTCCTCCGAACCACGTGACGCCAGCCAACCGCATCTTTTCGAAACCGCTCGCTCACGCACCGTTGGGGGCGGCGTAACACACTCGGAGGACAGCGCTATCCGCTCCCTCCGTTGCGCGAGCTCACAGACTGGACACACACACTGACTGGCTGTAGAGCCGTGATTAATGTGGGAGCACTAAGTACCTCTCATCCCGCCCTTCTGAGAGAGCTCGGCCAATCAGCTCTCTCTATAAAATTTATTTTAACATGATAAACAACAGTACGCTTTGTCTGCCAAGCATCACACGAATGGTTAGCATCTGTGCATGCTTGTACTGTTTATTATTTATTGCGCATAAAGCGTTTGTGTCCAAGTGTCGTGACTGTTCTTTAGTAACTGTACCGCAACAACGCGTCCCGTGAAGAAAAAGATAAAAAAAAAAACTGTAGCAATACGGGAGATTAATCAGTGTTTACGTTAGTGTGTGTGAAAGCCGTCCAACACAGTAGCCAATGTAAATGCAGGTTCATTTGTTTTATTTCTATGTATATATTTACATATTTTTTAATATATGAATATTTTTGGTTTATGAAAAGAAACATCAGGGTTTCCATTATTTCTTATGGCGCCATTTGCTTTGATAAACAAGCATGACTCCGGAATGAATTATGCGCTCAATCCAAGGTTTAACTGTATCTCTAAGAAAACGACCCAAGAACAGCCATTTTGCTCATACATACATAGGAAACAGATCGGTCAGGATTTAAGCCCCATCATAGCATAGAGAGCATGGGTTAAAGTCCTAAATGACCATTGATCAGAGTTGTGCCTCCTTGCTTGTGTTGCTTGATCTTAGTGCAGCTTTTGATACTATTCTCCTTGATTGGCTTTTTAAAACAGATAGTTACTAGTTTGTGAATGTAATTATTAACTTTATGTATTTTAAAGCAAGCTGTGGTATTCTGCACGACTCCAGACGGTGGTTGCTTATCAATTTCTATCTATTTAATTCTGACAAGGCAGAAGTACTGGTACTGGGATGCAGCTAGAAGTAAGCTTTCTAATAACTTAAGATGAGCTTTCAGTTTAATTGTGAAACTAAGAAATATAATGTCATGATACAGATACAGAACTAGTTCTTGCTGTTGTTAAACCTAGTTTGGATTGTTGTAATACTTTACTGCTTGTATGGTGCAGTAGATGGATAAACAGCTTCAGTTAGTCCAGAATGCAACAGCCAAATTCTTAGTAATTCTTACTAGAATTAGAAGGTATGAGCACATCAACATTAAATTTCCCTTTGATTTTATACTTCTCTTGACCAATAAAGTATTCAGTAGTCTTATATCACATTACCTAAATGAGCCTGCTTTGATCAAAAGGTGCAGGCTATTTGTTGGTACCTTGTATAATAAAAACTACAGTAGTGTTAAGAGCTTTTCCTTTCAAGGCCCAAAAGTTATAATTATTGTCTGGAACCCAGGCATTGTTTCTGTATTTTACGTCTAGGCTGAAACCTTAAGTTTAGTCAAGACTTTTGTAAACACGTTAGGTAAAGAAAAAAGATCTGTAGAGGTTAGGGGCATGGAAGTTTTTGAGAAAGGTTTGCAGGTACTGCATTTGATATAAACAGTTTTGCATGGTAAAAACAGTTTTACCATGCATCCTTATGATGTTTATGACTGAAATTGCCATGATTGCTATTAATGTCTTCATCAGTGAACAGATGGTAAACTTAGTGAACTTCAATCTAACTAAAATAAATTTCCTGTCATACAGTTGCACCTTTTGATCTTTATAGCTTTATGTTTGTCCTTACTGAGCAAGCTGGAGGTAAGGAAAAATTACCCGAGAAAATATAACAAAGAATCCTCGAGACGAAACCAGACTCAAAAGAAAACCCTCCTCATTGGGTGACGCCATGAAATAACCAGAAATAAACCCCTTCCGTAACTGTGTGCTATATGGTCAAAAGTGCAACTGTATAACAGGAAATTCATGTGAATTAACATGAAGTCCACCAAGATGAAATTACACTGATGGCACAAGTCTTTAAAAGCATCACAAAAAGAATGCACCAGTTTGGCGATGTCATTAAGGCTCCAGATTGATGTAGTCATTGCAAGCAGGAATATACAGCCAAACATTAAATGCTAATTGCTGCTACAGTTCTTATATTTTCACAATATTTTACTTACCTAAATACTGCATGGTCTGCCACTACGCGTCATATTCTAACTAGTGTTCATTCATCAGTGTGTAAATAGTAGAAAATTAAAGCTAAAATGTTTAATCCATCCATCTACAACTGACGTCAAATGACCATAGACACAGAATGTTAGATGACATTCTTAGAAAAAACTACTAAGTTTATTAACAGGATTGCAAGCATGACACAGAAACACACACACATCCCCCCACCCCCACACACTCTATGTCCTGCATGTATATAAAGAAAGAAATGGAAAGCTCACATTCCACACTTGAGGCTACGCATCACTGTACTCAATATCACGTAACCTGAATCCATTGTCACAAAGAGATTTTTTTTCTTTTTCTTGATGTTTGTGATGCATGGAGGCAAACTTTCTCTCTTTCTCAAAACTGCAAACTAGAGGCTAAACAAATTCTTACATCAACATTATTACATTTTTAAAATGTTCTAACCAGGTAAGCTACGCATTGTTCTGAGTGTTAACAAAATTCTGCATATTTTATTTTGTGCACAGGAGCACACACACACACCCTGTGTGCACCAAAGAAATTTGGGGCAAAAGCATGTGCCAAGGATTAGCAAGAATGTGCTGGGATTCCTCCGAATAAATCAAATGGACACATGGCTCTGGTAATAATTATGTTCACTTCTGACATTTTACAAGGATGGTTGTCTGTTGCAATTATGTGATTCTAAGCATTTGTTTTTATTTCAGTTCTCTAAGAAAATGCAGAAACACAGCTCAGAATGCAAGTAACCAATAATAAAAAATAACTTGACGCCCACCAAACACTTTGACACCTTATTCCTCTAAACCTGCAGGAACTGTGAAAAAAGTTAAAGCTGCTTGAGGTATTATTTTCAAGCAGCAATGCTATTACACAACAACTGCACAATATACACGGCACAAGAAAAATATCAGAATTCACATTGTTTGCTTAGTGTGAATTCTGTTACATAGTTAGAAATAATAAAATAAAAAGAAAAAGGGTGCTAGTTCTTGAGGCACATGCAAGCAAAGTGGCCTACAGTACACACATGTATAAAATGCACTAATAATATATTACAGTTAAAAAATACCCAAATAGAAAACAACTTATTTACAACAAGATATCATAGCACTAACAATGACACACATACAGTATTAACATGACATTAAGTGCATGATTGGGGTTCCTTTCTCACACACACACACACACACACAAAATGGTTATAGACACAGTCACGCTTAAATAAAAAAAGAAAAAAGTAAAGTTTCACAGCAAATATATCTCTCTGTATTGGCCACATTTGATACAGTTTCAATAAAGAACTGTGTCGTGCGCGCCAACGGTTGTACATCCATCAGTTAGAAGAAGAAACCCATACAGATCAGATTTCAAAATCAATATTATGTGTAAAAAAAAAAAGTGAAAACAAAAACAAGTGTCAATAAAAAGAGGTGTTAAAATTAACACATTTTGACACTGGTCATCTTTTGGCTATATGGTATGGTACTTTCTTACAATGCAAAACACAATAGCAATAACAATAGATGTAATAAAATATTCAAATAGTATTAAATACAAATGCATAATGTAGGATTAATAAATGACTCAGAATTGATTGTTGAAAATGAAAAGATAATGAAAGTGAGTAATATCATGCTACATAACAGCAAGTCAAAAAACGTATGAAAAGATTTTAAATGAATGACTAGCAGAGTAGTTCATTTATATACGACAGTCACTGCTACTGTTGTCTATAGAAGCTCAGAATACCATGAAAGTGTTGCAGGAGTGTTAAGAATGATGCTACGTGTTCCATGATAGAAATGCACACATTGCAAATCGGAAACAATGTGATTTACATTCTTAAACTAGAAAAAAAAAGACACGAGAAAACAATACAGAAATAAATAAGAGAAAAAACATAATGGGAATAACTGAAACAGAGCAAGTAAAAACAAAATAGAAAAAAAAAGATAAATGGTGAGACGTCTTGGGTTATAAATTAGCAAAAAAAAATACATAGTTATCATATGACGTCACGCATACGGGCAACTCCTTTTCCATAGGCATCCTTATGGGGATGCTTTGAAAAGCTTGTTTTGCACTGCCATTTGATAAACTGTGTGACATCCTGGAACAATTTGTGCCTCATAACTTTGTTTATATTCGGTTAATTCAATAAGCCTTACAAACCGATATACATAGCTAGCTTGCGTGGCTAGGTGGATTTGATGCTAACTCGTGGCAAAATACACTCAGAGCTGATCGGTTTTAGCAACAGCATCCTGTCCATATTAAATTCTCTTCATATGTTGATTTTTGTGTTCAGTTATAGTTATAGAGGCTCATTTGTGCTGTACAGGCTACCATTCGAAATAATACACAACAAATGAATCACCTATATACTGTAGCTATAGATAAATCATTTGCTTTGCGCCTTTTTCAGGGACCAGAACAGCTGTCCAGTTGTTCCATGGCAAGCACATTAACTCTTTAGTTCGCTTTCAACTAACCAGTTAAAGGTGTAGAGTTAAATTTAAGTGTGCCATTTTGATTTGTTTCTCAATACAAAGTAGAAAGACCATGACAACAAAATCATGTGCTCTGGTCCACTGCACTCTTACACACGCTGAACATCAAACACCTGCCTAATATTTTTAACGCAAAACTGTCTTTTAGACTAAAAGCCATAATCTAAAGACTGTTTTAAAAAACATTCAAGAAAGCATTTTTACATTTTGTCGATTTTTACAACATGCCAAAGAAAATAGATTTCTTATAATTCATTAGTTTTTGTACTTTGATAGTCAAACATTGGCAGTCATTATGGATTTGGCTTAAATAGTAGAATGTTTGGATGAGTATGGTCCTGTGATGTGGTTAAGTAACAGTGTATGTTGGGTACATCTGGTTTCTTCGGAATAAGCAGGAATAATGGAGCATAGCAACCCACTTGCCCTTCTGATCAAGAGTAGGTCTTCCAAACTTTCAACCTAGAAGCAGCCTCACAAAAAAAATATATATATAAATAAAAGGAGGGCACCAACCTAGCTGCACAGGGTTTGCCTTTCAGGTGGCCAGTAGCCTCCAACTAGGTCTCATGATTTATGACGTAGATATGAGAATTATGCATAAAGAAAGACAAAAAAAAGAGAGACAGGACAGAAATAGAGAAGGTGGACTCCTTGGGTAAGAAAAGTGTGGACAATTTTTTTTTTGTCATGAGTGACGTGAGCAGGAGATCTTTTTATAGAGATTAAAGATTGTTAAATCAAATTGAAGAAAAGCTGAACAAAACACACTCATCTCATCTGTTCATCAGTCCAGCCCAGATTGTTGATTTTAGTGTTTTAACAGATCCTGCTGTGTTTGTATTTTGTGTGTGTGTGTGTGTGTGTGTGTGTGTGTGTGTGTGTGTGTGTGTGTGTGTGTGTGTATACAGTGTTACTCAGGTCCGATGCAGCTTTTCATTGAAACGGTGTATAGTGATGCAGCCGTGACAGGAAATGGGGCGGGGCATGGCAGCGACACCCGTCAGAATGCCGGAGGCAGGGTCGTAGCACATGATGCTGTCAGAGGCCACGCCGTTCTCGCCCCGCCCACCCAGGATGAAGATCTTTCCATTACACACAGACATGCCACAGCATTCCTACACAGACATATACACACTTGTCATAACACAAATCGTCTAATTCGTCAAAGATTACCTAAGCATACATACAACACATGGACTTAAAATCTCCTTCACAGATTCTTAGGAAAATGAGTTTGACAATTCTGGCACAATTGTCATATCATCTAAAAGGCTGGACACAGAAACTGGACACGTATAAATAAAATCAGTTAGTGAAAGTTAATAAAAATGAGTTTAATGAGTGTTTCCAATTTCCTGTATACTTAGCCATAAATAAGTTTAGTTACCGCTTTGGTCTCTCACTGCAGTCTGCTCCTGTCCCCCAGGGACACTATAAATAATCCCAATGCTTTTAATGCGGAATATGGCTGCAGGCACTGATTAAGGGCTCGAAGCACTATGTACTATAATGATAAGGAAGTTACAACTTGTTTAGCACTGTGGATTGACATACTGTCAAAATCGGAGTGTTAAATACATTTAAATACACCCACAATAAGCATTGCTGAAAGACATGTTTCTTACTTTCATTTAACAGATCAAGATAAGAGCCTCTGCAATACAGCAGAACTCACTGATATCATTTCCTTCAGAACTGTTATGATATTTAAAAAATCATATGAAAAGAGATATTGATACAAAATGTGTGCCAACTCTGGCCTGGTTGTTGTATTAGATAGTTGGAACATGCTGAATCAGTGTGTTAATTGTCTCGAACATGCAATTTCTATAAAGCCTCTGCAACTTTATACCCTGAACAGAACACGCGTTTCCTCTGAGACATGTAAAGTCAGACACGAATCTTTTTCTGTTTTGTTCAGTGCTGTACATGCTTTCTTCAAGGTAGCTGAGTACTCAAGGCCTTCTTGCACATACAAAAGCTGACACATGCCTATGATTGATTAGCATCATTAATGCCCTCACTTCCACCCAAATAGGGATGATATGAATGTTTTTCTTTTGTGCCACTCAGGAGATCCAAAAAACATCCAGTTTTTTTTTTCAACACTAGCTTTTAGAGGTAAAAAAAATAAAAAAGCTAAATAAATACAGTTTTATTAAAGCCTTTATTGACCAGATTTTGTAAAGTGTGTATTCCTATTTTAAGTATGTTGAACATGACAATCATGTGATCAGGTCCTTTCGAGACAAATCATTATCTTTGTATTTGTGCTTCAGAGTGTGTGTTAACAAGATGCCTCGTGTCCGTACCTGTCTGCTGAAGATGTTGACCACAGGCATCCAGAAGTCCTGCGCCGGGTCGTAGCAGTAGATGCATTTGTTGAGGCCGCCGCACACATACACCAGGCTGTTGAGAGACACGGCCGTGATGTTACGCTTACACACGGGAACGTTGGAGCGCAGCAGCCAGTTGTTCGTCTCTGGGTCGTAACACTGCACCTGAGAGTCACAGAGACACATGATGAACATGCACACTCATAGCAATGCACCTAGAAACACAGCAGTACACATACACACAGCTACAGGATTAAAATAAGAGTTAAATAATGTGTATCATTATCAAAGCAACAGAGATTGACCCCCCACCCCAATCCACCCCACCCCCCACCCTTTAACCACTCATTACACTCCATACACACAGTTCAGTTATACATGTCTGTGATAATTCTGTGACAAGAGAAAATGAAAGTCATGTGAAACTGAGGAAACAATGCTGTGTTTCTTGAGAGGTTTCCAGTGAAACGCAGCCCAAGGCCACAAAAATTAAACCGACTACGATTGGATAAGGAAGTACAATAATCTGTTGTGTTGAAACACTGAATCCATGGCAACAATAATAGCTTTGATTTGAGACATTAAAAAAACTTTCAACATACATAAAGCACTTACAGGGAAGGACAAAAATTCTGGTGAATAATCAGTGTGGGCTGTAAAAAAAAAAAAAACGCTTCAAGGGAAAACGGTCAATTCAAAGTCGTATTGGTATTCTTTTTCATACCCATCTCTTGTTAATTTAGCATTCCTATCTCCCTCCATCACCTGCTTGTCTCCATCACTTTCTTGCACTTTCCCAGCAGCAGATGGTTGATAAATAATGACCGACTGCGGGCAGCAAACAAATGCACCGAAAGCCGTTAACGTTCTGGAGACAATACACACAAGTAGAAGGCTTGTGCGAGTGGTTATCTGATCCCAGTGAATATGCTCACATTAGTGTGGGTTTCACTGCCAATATGGTAGCTTGTGTTGAGTTCAGAATGAGGTGATAAGCTCAGGTTACAGAAGCAGAGGACTATAAACGAGTGGCTCTTTCTGAACACGACACCAAGTTCAAAGGAAAACGAGATTACAGAGAAGAGCAGCTGGTCTTCTGCTCATTTAATACAATGCCCACATTTTTCTTCTTCATACAGGAGGTCCTTCTCCCTTTGTATTAAAAAAATAGTTATTTTTACGTATTCACATAATGTACATGTAAATGCACTACCAGGTCAAAAGTCTGGATGCAACTTTTAATTCCATGGTCTTTCCTGATTTTTATTTCCTTCTACATTGTAAATCAAATGCTAAATGCATCAAAAAATATGCAATAATCTCATTTAAACAGTTGATATTGAGATGCTGCTATTTGCGCTCTGTAAAGCCTTCATAACAGATCTAATCTGAGATGCTGTTAATTGTGATTTTTGAGGCTGGTAACTTTAAATGAACTTCTCCTCTGCAGCAGAGGTTAGTTTTGGTCTTGCTTTCCTGGGAAGGTCTTCATGAGAGCCAGTTTTCTGATGGTTTCTGGAAATGTACACTTGACAATACAGTACGTGCAAGAACTATCCCAGGTGACCCTTCATGTCTTAAAATAACCCCTGACTGTTATTACTTAATTACCAATATTGTTCTGCAGTGTAGGAAAAATAAATCCAAACATGTGTCCAAACTTTTGACTAGTGCTGTACATGACAGCCTCACTGACGTCAACTAATCTTAAACAAGAGTTAAAGAGCTTACCCAGCATTTACAAAAGCGGTAAAAAACTTTTCCTAACACACACATCACTTAACCCACTCACCTTATCTGTGCAGCTGCTCTCGTCTGGTTCTCCTCCGATGACGAACAGTCTTCCAGCACAGCTGGCCACAGCTGGAGAGCTTACAGCCTCCTTCAGAGGAGCCACCTCCGTCCAGCGGTTAGAGAAGGAGTCATAGACTTCCACATTGCTGAGGCAACTCTGACCATCGTAACCTCCAACTGCGTACGCCTTAAAACACAAACAGACATATCCTACTATCATAATTGTTTATGCAGTTTATTAATACTAAGTAACTAAATGTGGGATGCAAGGATGCGGGATGTAAGGATGCGGGATGTAAGGGATCTGAGCCTGCTGCAGGATCCATTTAACTGCAGATGCAGCTGTAATCTTTTAAAAGTAATATACTCACTGACAAAAAATGTTTCATTATTTAAAAAAAAGAAAAAAGTGTGTTATGAAAATCAAAAATCTAATTCATAATTCTGTTTGCCTTGTTACATTAACAACACAGGTAAGGTAAAATGCAGTTATACTCAATAGAGCTTAACTTTATCATGGATTACTTCACTCCTCTTCTTAATGGGAGCTGGGCACTTCAGAATATTTTAACTTGCTGCAACGCAACCAGATGTCACCAGACGGTTGAAGTTTAACAGAAATACCATTTCCATGCTATGCAGGGACACTTGTTAATATCGCCCTAATAGCAGGCTTGTCTGATTATTTTCATGTGACGGATCGAGACTGAACAGAGATGGCTTAGCAGCAGTGCTCACCACCACATAAATAGTAAATAGATTAAGGTTACTTTGAGTTTTTTTAGGAATAAATGTACAAAACATTTTTCCTAAAAATACTAAATGATTTTCAGGCTCTTGTGGCAGTGCTACATTTAACTTGGTACTACTCGTCTTAGGGCACAGGGCATTAATCAAGACCAGTTTTTCCTGTTCCTCTGATACATTTTGTAAGACATTTGTGTGCAATGTTTCTTTTGACCATGATTATATACACAGTCATGTTAAAAGTTATTACCCCCTCTTAATTCTGTGTTTTTTTGTGTAAAAACATAATAAAAATCTACTAGGCCAATACAACCTCAGACAAACAACAGCATATAGCTTTTTCATCGTGCCATTATATTTCTAACAAAATAAAATACAAAATGGCAATACTAACCACATCCTGACTGCTTCCATAGGATTTAAGAAGGTAAGTTGCAGCAAAGTGCTGCTAATCATCAGCCCTCAATTCATTGACCCATGTGCCGGTGTCTAAACCTCTAAAAGCAAAGGGTTTAGCAGTTTGCTTATCTGGAGCATTTAGATGCCACGAGGGAAAGACATAAGCAATTGTCTTAGAAAAATCATTATTGCTGGAAAGGGTTAAAAAAAAAAAAAAAAACATTTCCAAACACTTTGGAGTTTAACATTCTACAGTGAGATTATTCACAAGTGGAAAGAAAGTTGCCAATCTTCCTAGAAGGGGACGTCCCAGCATATTCACCTCAAGGTCAGGTTGTGAAATGCAAGGATAAAATCAAAAAAGAAAATCGAATTAAAAAAAGAGCTACATCTCAGACCCTACATTTCAAATATTAAAGTCCATGAGAGCACAATTTAAAAGAAGACTGAACAAGTATGAAATGTTTGTTCAGATGCATTTTTGCAAACCCGAGTCAGGCTTCCATGTTTTATTTAGACTGAAGAGAACGTCCTCTTGACATCGTACCAAAGACTTCAACAGATGAGACCAAAGTGAAGCTGTTTGGCCTTAATGATCCAAACCTTATGAAAGCTAAATTTAGTAAATTTTAATGAACTTAAGCAATGTTGTAAAATGAAATCTTATGGTGAAGTTTATGGGCATTATGCATGATGTGTGCATCGTCTCATGCTCGTCTCTTCTTTCCTCAGCCCACCCATCGCCGTGGCGCAGGGTCAATCTGGACTCATAAGAGCCCCTCATGGTTTTCCAATTAGAACCAAGAATTCTTGTTGCACTGTGCATGTAGAAATGCTTTTACTTTTACTATTAAAACATATAAGAAGCGTTCAAATCACACCGGGACTTCCCATGAATAAGGGTATAAAACCGACTGACATTTATGCTACTGTTGATTTTTCTTTTTATAGATGAAACGTCACAAAGAGTTGAAGATCTCTAATCACAGTCATTCATGATTTTTTAAGACCACATTTTGTCTGCAAAGTTGCCAGTTCAACACCATCCTTCCAGGTTTTAATAATGTGTGTTATTAAAACAGTTCCTAACCCAACAGCGGAAATGTTAATGTTTTCTTTGCTCAATGCAAGCCAACAATTTAACCTTTCTGCAATGGCAAATGGTATTTTAGCAACATAAAACCAGCTAAAAAAAGTTTCCTCAGGTCAAAAGTTGCACACATTCCTATTTGACATTCGTCAGGTCATATCCGACACGTCTGCAAAATGCTACACACACACACACACACACACACACACACACAAAAGTAAAATAACTTTAGATGGCTATCGCCTTTAGATGGCATGTGCACTGACGTATGGCAGTGCAAACTCATCTAAATTAAGTTCCACAGAATTCAATGTCTCATCAACTGATAAGAAGGGATGAGAAATTTCAGGTTTGAAGCTCCTGAGTGTTTTATTGCAGTTCCAAATCCTTGTCACACATACAGTACAGCACAGCTCATTACGTACATGTCAGTAAATATGTTGTGTGTAGTAACAGAACCATGATATTCTTCAACATTTCATCACCACAAACATCCAAAAATCAAGGAATTCCTTATTTTATTTAAGCATGGGTTATTGTCTAGCGGATGTTGTGGTGAGAAACAGGATTAACCAGTTGAGATTATGCATTTTTCCTGATTCTATCTGAAAACCAGTTTGCTCCATTCTGTGCAGAGGGACATCACGACATCAGCCTGTAGAGTATTGTGAGAGGAATTTGATTAGATCCAGGTTTACAAGTTGCCACTTTCCAAGATTAGACTACTAAGCACCACTTAATTTTATCATGTTTATTAGGATAATAAACTTATCTTATGGCAGCTATATAAAAATAAAGCATGGCTGGTTGACAGATTACACACATGTACAGGAATCCACAGAAAATAAACAAACAGAAATGAAGAAATGGGTTAAAGATATGATCTGATTCATGTTCCAGAGAAACTTTTCTTGTCATGCCACAGTGGAGTCAGTGGAGTTTCAGATCTCAGTCCTATGTGCATGCATGGGGTATGGGTGTAATGGGTTACACCAAAACCCCTCCAGCTTATTTCAAAATAGATGCAGTGAGCAGAGCTTTCCAAACAAATGTTCATGATGCAACACAATTAAAACACAAGGACAAAGTGAAGGAGGACAGAACAGTAAGCAAAGCTGTTATTACTTATCAGTGCATCAGTGCTCAAAGTGCTACGCCATTAATGTTGCTGCAGGTTTTTTTTTTTTTTGTGTGTGTGTGTGTGTGTGTGGACTGTTAGTGACCACCTGCTGTTAGGATGCCATAAGAAAAGGTGCTGGTCTGGATAACCGT
>JAAGKR010008464.1:0-31209 GCA_011419295.1 Clarias macrocephalus
GAGCAGGGATGTTTTGGGGCTATCGCTGGGCAACACAGCCTCTTAACTCCCTCCGAAGATTTTCTATGAGGTTGAGATCTGGAGACTGGCTAGGCCATTCCACGACCTTGAAATGATTCTTACGAAGCCGCTCCTTCATTGCCCATGCCGCGTGTTTGGGATCATTGTCATGCTGAAAGACCCAGCCGCGTTTCATCTTAAATGACCTTGTTGATGGAAGGAGGTTCCACACAAAATCTTATGATACATGGCCCCATTTATTCTTTCCTTTACACGGATCAGTCGTCCTGGTCCCTTTGCAGAAAATCAGCTCCCATGCTTCACAGTAGGTATGGTGTTCTTTGGATGCAACTCGGCATTCTTTCTTTTCCAAACACGACTAGTTAAGTTTTTAACAAAAAGTTCTATTTTGGTTTCATCTGAACATATGGCATTCTCCCAATCCTCTTCTGGATCATCCAAATGCTCTCTAGCAAACTTCAGATGGGCCTGGACATGTACTGGTTTAAGCAGGGGGACACGCCTGGAACTGCAGGATTTGAGTCCCTGGTGTTACTGATGGTAGCCTTTGTTACTTTGGTCCCAGCTCTCTGCAGGTCATTCACTAGGTCCCCTTGTGTGGTTCTGGGATTTTCATTTTGACCCCACGGGGTGAGATCTTGCGTGGAGCCCCAGATCGAGGGGGATTATCAGTGGTCTTGTATGTCTTCCAATTTCTAATAATTGCTCCCACAGTTGATTTCCTCACACCAAGCTTCTTACCTATTGCAGATTCAATCTTCCCAGCCTGGTGCAGGTCTACAATTTTGTTTCTGGGGTCCTTTGACAGCTCTTTGGTTGCTCATAGTGGAGTTTGGAGTGTGACTGTTTGAGGTTGTGGACTGGTGTCTTTTATACTGATAACAAGTTCAAACAGTCAAGTCAAGTCAAGTATTGTCATTTCAACCATATACAGTTCAGTACGCAGTGAAACGAAACAACGTTCATCCAGGACCAAGGTGCTACATACATGCAGACAACATGTTAATTTATGTTGTCTGCATGTATGTAGCACCTTGGTCCTGGATGAACGTTGTTTCAACATAAAATCACATGACAGCATAACAAATTAACAACGTAATGACAGATTTACAATTTTTAAGTTGACCTAAAAAAAACTATGAATTTCTATACAAAGGAGAGACAACTATAGACAACAAAGTGCACGTGCAAATGTGCAAACAAAGAGCTAAAGAATGACAAACACAACAACGTAACACGTTACAGTACTTTTTTTTTGTGATGAGGTATGAGTTGAGGTAGTGGGAAGAGCAGCAGTAAACAATTGACATATCTGAAGTAGCAGCAATGATTTAAAAAAGATATTGTGTACAAATAGCAGAATAAATATTGTGCAAATATTGCAAGAGCAGTTCAGGTAGGTGGGTAGGAACCGTAGATCAGGGTGATTGTGCATGTGTGTGTTTATCAGTTCAGTCCTGATGTTATTTAGTTCATCTGAATGATTTGTGTGTGTGTGTTGAGTGTGTGTGTGTGTGTGTTTATCAGTCCAGTCCCTTTGTGTTGAGGAGACAGATGCCTTGTGGGTAAAAGCTGTTACACAGTCAGGATGTGAGTGCCCGATTGCTTCTCTACCTTTTTCCAGATGGCAGAAGGGTGAAGAGTGAATCTGATGGTTGTGTCCGATCAGCCACAATGCTGGTGGCTTTGCGGAAGGAGCGTGTGGTGTGTATGTCTTCGACAGTGGGGAGAGAGAACCCGATGATCTTCTCTGCTGTCCTCACTATCCGCTGTAGAGTCTTGCGGTCCGAGATGGTACAATTCTCTCACCAGATCACCAGACAGTGATGCAGCTGCTCAGGATGCTCTCAATGGTTCCTCTATAGAAGGTGGTGAGGATTGGTGGTGGAAGCTGTGTTTTTCTCAGCCTTCTCAGGAAGAAAAGACGTTGTTGAGCTTTCTTATGCAGAGAGCTGGTGTTGAGGGACCAGGTGAGGTTCTCCTCCAGGAATTTTGTGCTTTTGACGATCTCCACAGAAGAGCCGTCGATGATGAGCGGAGAGTGATCACTCCGTGTCCTCCTGAAGTCAACAACCATCTCTTTTGTCTTATCGACATTCAGAGACAGGTTGTTGTCTTTACACCAGTCCATTAGCCTCTTTCCTCTCTGTATGCTGACTCGTCATTCTTGCTGATGCGACCCATCAATGTGTAATCAGCAAACTTGATAAAATTATTGGAGCTGTGTGTCGCTACACAATCATGAGTCAGCAGCGTAAACAGCAGGGGACTGAGCACGCAGACCTGGCGGGCCCCAGTACTCAGTGTGGTGGTGCTGGAGGTGTAGTTCCCGATCCGCACTGCCTGAGGTCTTCCAGTCAGAAAGTCCAGGATCCAGATACAGAGAGAGGTGTTCAGGCCCAACAGGCTCAGATTCCCGATCAGTTGTTGGGGGATGATGGTGTTGAATGCTGAACTGAAATCTATGTACAGCATCCTGACGTAAGTGTCCTTCTTGTCCAGGTGTGTCATTGCCAGGTGGAGTGTAGTGGAGATGGCGTCGTCCATCGAGCGGTTTGAATGATACGCAAACTGCAGCAGGTCAGGTGAGGGGGGCAGCAGGGTCTTGATCTGTCTCATGACGAGCCGCTCGAAGCAGTTCATGATGATGGGAATGAGTGCAACAGGGCGGTAGTTATTGAGACAGGACACAGACAATTTCTTCGGCACGGGGACGATGGTGGTAGACTTGAAGCATGTGGGAACGACGGCACTGCTCAGAGAGATGTTGAAGATGTTGGTGAGAACATCTGCCAGCTGTTCTGCACATTCTCTGAGCACTCTGCCTGGGATGTTGTCTGGTCCAGCAGCCTTACGTGGGTTGACTCTGTGTAGAATTTTCCTCACATCAGCCGTGGTGAGACACAGCACCTGGTCGTTCGGAGAAGAGGTGGTCTTCCTCGCTGTCACGTCGTTCTGTGTGTAGAAGCTGTTCAGAGCATCTGGGAGGGAGCCGTCACTGTCACAGGCAGGTGATGAAGTCCTGTAGTTGGTGATGGCTTGTATGCCCTGCCACATGCGCCGTGTGTCACCACTATCACTGAAGTGGTTGTGGATTCTCTGAGCGTGTGCGCGCTTCGACCTCTCTGATGGCCCGGGACAGTTTGGCCCTTACCATTCCTACAGGTAACAAGTGGAGGACAGAGGAGCCTCTTAAAGAAGAACATACAGGTCTGTGAGAGACAGAAATCTTGCTTGTTTGTAGGTGACCAAATACTTATTTTACTAAGGAATTTACCAATAAATTTTTTAAAAATTCTAAAATCCTTTTTTTTTTTTTTTTTGCCTCTCATTGACGTATACCTATGCTGAAAATTACAGGCCTCTCTCATCTTTTTAAGTGGGAGAACTTGCACAATTGTGGCTGACTGAATACTTTTTTGCCCCACTGTATATGCGGAGTGTTATCATTTAGTCATTGTACACAGCCAGTTAAAGGCATTCTCTTCATTCTAGTTAATATCATGTTACCATTTTTCCCCCACCCTCCACCCCTAACCTGATCAAGACATCACTCTAGCAACCTATAACAGTTACAATTATAAAAATATATACAGTTATCGGTCCGATTCAGGTTTCCTTGTCTAAGGAAGAACGACAGGAAGTGAGTATGGCAACAGAAACCCCCTCATGATAGGACCAACTTCCTGTAAGCCTCAGAAGGCACAGGAAAGATGATGCTCCGGGTTCCTCATGTGGAGAGATTACTCATACGCTCACTTCTGGTTTTCAGATAAATGACAAAAATAAAAGACTAATGAATGTGGATCATATCCTTTCACATGTATTGTGTTTAAGGACTAGGCTTTGTAAGTGTAGCTTGATAGACTTTGCATATTCTTTTCCTCCTGGTATAGGTCAAAGTCATGCAATATAGTCTGATTTGCGTTTTCAGTCACTGGCTAGGTCAGTGTATGTTTGGTTGTGTTCTGCATCGCGTTGTGTCCCAAGTTCCCAATGATGTGCCACCTTGTGTCCCAAGTTCCCAATGATGTGCCACCTTGTGTCCCAAGTTCCCAATGAGGGGAACTGTGTAGGGCCTGGAGCATATTACAATGATGGGCTCCAGGCCCTACACAGAATAAGCCATATTAAGTAAAGTGCCGAAGTTTTATAGTCCCATATTCTCTTTAGTTCCCAATTTTTATATATTTTATCATCCCTGCATTAGTATGCACAAAATCATTCACTATTTTGAAACATAACGTAAAAAGAAGGCAACATATTATATACTGATATGTAACATATCAGTTTTGAGATTTTAGTTTTTAAAAACACCTAATGTAGGCTTCTGGATTTAGAATGAAAATAGAAAGGAACCAGAAGAAATCAAATCTCCAGCATGCTCAGTAAACCCTAACAGCCGATTTACTTTTACTACTTTTATTGGGCACATTTAAAAAAATGCCATAAGCAATGATACTTTTGAAGACATTTCTACATAAAGAAATTAATGTTATTTTTATTCCTTGTAAAAATTTGCTCTTTTGAGAAAATTGCACTACTTTAAACAAGCCCAATTTTGGAAGAATATGAGTCTTCTTGGTAACTTTGTCACACTTGGTCCTTTTTAGTGTCTTTCAAAACTAACATTAGGTTTCATGGTTTCGTCTGAAACAGGTCTGTAACAAATATGTTGGTTTCTATATATGCAAATATTAATCAAATTTTTAAGTCATGTTTGGAATTGGGTAAGGATTTTTTTTGTACATACAAATGCAGACATGAAAAACATGTGGTGCAAAATTTGTACTAAAGATAATGTGGTGTGTAAGACTTTTGCATAGTATGGTGCATCATGGATGGATGGATGCATTTCCTAGAATTTTACTAGGCAATGCATTATGCCCAAAATTGAGCTGGGTTGAGGTAATGCATGGTAAGGTTTCCATGGTTCCATATATGCAAAATTTTATGATGTAATTCTCTTTCATAATAATATCTTGTAATACCTTGATAATATATTATACAGTTGTCATTTTTGTTTTGACACTAAACAAAAACCTATTTGGTTTGAAACAATATGATATCCAATATATATTATATATATATATATTTTTTTTTTAATTCTCATTGGAGTTCTGATGCAAAAATCAATATCACCGCCTCCTTCTAGAGCAGAACAAAACCACAGTGATCAAACAAAAAGAACACCGACAATCCTGACACAGAGAACAACGTGTACAGTATTTTCCTCTTACTCTGTAGAAAATCTGCAACTGACATACAAATAAAAAGCAGACACAGCATCTGGTTAATATAGAGCCTGTGGGGTGACTTGGTGGATGGTTGTAACAACAACATACTACAGTATGTTAATGACTTATTGCTACAGAATATTGGGTTCATAAACAAGGGACACTATATGACCAAAGGGTTTGTGGACACTTTATCTGGTTTTACAAGATGGCTATAGGGATGCGCCCAACTGAGCTCTAATGAGATTGGGCACTGATGTAGGACCATGGCTACATCAGCCATGGCTTTTCAAACCATGGGCATTGATTTGTTTACATAGATATTGCCATTGCTATAACATGTGTGGGTTTGTAGTTCCAGTGAAGGGAAATTGCAATGCTGAATCATACAAACCCACTACAATAGTGCTTTCCAATTTGTGGCAACAGCTTTGGGAAGAACCACATGTACAGTACAGTAGGTGTGATGGTCAGGTGTTCACATCATTTTGGCCATATTGTATACCTCATGGCCATGAGTTATTATTTTTTGGTCAGGACTTGTGTCATTTTGTGGTCAGGACATTATATGTAATTTCATAGACTGCCTCCAGTTAATTGTTTGGCAGGAAGTATAATAGATGTTTACTGTTCAATAATGTGACCTGCCACAATCCATGCAACAAATCTTTGTGACTCCAGTATGTATTTATGCACATTCAAGACTAAAGTAAAAGTTATATTCCGATGGCCACAGTGGTCTAATTTTTTAAATACAACAGTTGCCCCAATTTAAGTACATTGCAGGCATAAAGTAAATGTTACTAAGTTTAACTTATGATCTAAACATACTGTATTAATACAGTATATGTTATATGGTGCTGCCAAAGCACATTTCAGTGCAGACACAGTAGTATGTCATGTGATTCTGTGCAAACAATAACTAAATTTGCCATGACGTATATTTTTCTCTATAAACTGTCGACTGAATCATTAGTAAACAACACAAGTTGTGGCACTGATACTGAGCATTTTTTTCTAACTGAGACATTTTACTGTATCTTTACTGTCTTCACGTTAATCTGGAGGTACAACATTGAGCCTAGAGCAAAGGGCTCTTTTTCTCACCTAGGTTTGATAAATCGTATTTAATAAAATCACCTATACAGTAAATGCTCTGAAAAACAGGCATTCATTTTAAGAAAATATAGTACTTTACATTTGATGATAATTCTTCTATATTCTAAAGTTCGTTTTTTTTTTAAACATATTTATTGTCACAATACAATTCCATTTTATAAGGAAATGCATGCTTATGGTTTGCTTATACTGTATATGTAAGTGAATGTGTGTTTAAATATTTTGTATACTGGACTTTATTGTTATTTTAAATAAAAAAAGCCCCTTTATCAATATTATACTTGGGTGACAGGCAAAAGGTACAATAATTGTTTACAGATTTATAGAAGTGTAACCCTATATGATAAATATATTTAGTCGATCCATCGCAGGGGACACAAGCACACAGCACACACTCATTCACACACTATGGGAAATTTGGATATATTAATTAGCCTAATCTGCATGTGTTTGGACTGTAAGATGGAACCCACCAAGCGCAGGGAGAATATGCAAACTCTAATCACACAGACCCAAGGTGGGAATCGAACCCTCGACCCTGGTGGTCTGAAGCAACAGTCCTATTAACTAACCCACTGTGGTATTCTACTACTACTGCTACTACTACAGTCTAATACCAAAGATAATTACTGCTTTACATCAAGCCTAAAATGTATTTGTTGCACTTCATGTTATTTCTAGGGTCAGTCTGTAGCTGATTCAGACTGGAGCTAACTCATGTTCTAGGCGGTCACTGTAAATGAAGAAGTGGAACTTCTGAAGTGTCTTGAAGTGGCTTGAAGGAATGGTTAATCTTTATTTCAAGGGCAGATATACGACAGAGAAGACATACAGTGTACTCAGGCCTCTGGCCGTCAGCGGTCCGAGATGATCCTCTTCACCTTTGTTGTGGGACTGCTGTCTTGTCAGGTTCAAGGTGAGAGTTACTGAAGCTTTCATTGACAAATAATTTTTTCAGAATTTCTGTTCATCTCTGTAAGAACTGAGATCTCTTTCAGTGAAATTCATGATATGCTTCTTAAAATTAAGTTAAATATTATTCATTTTATACACTTGTGGATCCCATTAATTTATACAGAACTACGGTAAAAACTGCGTGAAGTGAATGTACCACTGTTCTGCATTTATTTTAGTATTTTATCAATTGTTGTGGTGTGAGACGACAGTGATCACACTGTGAACATCTGATCATAGCCAGGACTAACAACAAAATGACAAACTGGACACCAGCTAGAAATACATGCATGTCCACATTTACTCATCAGGTCCTTATTAATCCTTATTTCCCCCAAATCTGTTTTCACACTACTGTCCAGCATAATAACCGATAACGGGAAGCTTTAAACATGATTTGCTGACTCCCAAATATTTGGATGGTTTGAGGTCAGAAGTAAACTGCTCAGTTTGTGTAACGCCTAATCTCACTTCTGGTTTTTATGAACCAGAATTTGTGTTTTTGTCTTTGAAAATCCCATTCTTCAGTGTAGATTTTACAAACCTTTTTGCTTTGTAGTACCCTTCACTTCTGACATACTGTAATTAATGTAAATGTAATTAATGTAATGTCAAGCTATATTTTATTCTCTGCTAACCTGGCCTGGATAAAGCAATCAGTTAAGATGCATGCATGAATTAAAACACTTGTAGATCACAGAGATCATTATGTGTGACTCATACAGAAGTTTACAAGAAAAAAAAAAACAAAAAACGAATGAGCCCAGTTTTAGCTCGCGCCTTTATAGCAAGAGATAGATAGATACATAGATAGATAGATATGACTCAAAGTAAGAAAGATAATGAGAGAAGTGAGAAGTGAGAGAAGGAGTAGGATGTTGGGTTTTTGCCTGATTCTGCAACATCTGTAAAATTGTTCTGTCCTTTCCAGTACTTCTGCACATGCAATTAACTCGTCACTTTCATTTCTCCTCGGGCTCTGCAGCCATGTCATTACCACAAACCATAGAACCAGAGATGTCTGGGAAAATTAGGCATGTCTTAACTAGCCAAACTAAAACCAAGTCAAAGCAAGAAACCAAGTTTTGGTTTCACAGAAACCTTATTGACGATAAAATGTGCTAAGGATTGTTATTTGTTAAGGTAGCATGTGGTAAACTTGTTAGCTAGTATGGTGCATTAGCACTTCACTAGCTAACAAGTGTGTAACTGTGTGTGACTGTGTGTACTTGAACGCTTTGCACAGGACTTTATTTTGCTCAGCTTTGTCAGTGTTTTCACATACCTCCATGTTCCTGATTTTGAAAAGGTTGTCAGGGATTCGTGAACGCTAATTAACTCATTAAGTACAAATTATGCTGCGGTCATCAGGATCGAGCTTCGGCAGATGTGTGAAGTGCAGCAAGTGGTGGGATTTAGAATTTTAGTTACAGCTTAAGTCTGCGTCAAACCACCATGAAGTTTAAAAGATTTTTTAAATAACTTTTTTAAAGGCACTATTTCATCCATTCCCAAACTTAAAAAGGCTGTGACCCAGCGAACCCTTTTACCGCAGCTGTGGTCAACATACAAGACTGAGAGAGAGAAGAGTATCACATAATTTAAATCTTGTGGCTTTTTAAAATTATTTCTGGTTACATTTTAAATGTAAGCACTAAATTAGAAATATTATCTAAGTTGTTTACTTATTAATTTTCAGTGTCTATTTATCCATTGTTATGAATGACTTTGTGGCCCACTAGGGAAAACACTTTGGGAAACACTCTACTATTTCATTGACCAAATAGAAAACTGATAGCTTGATTGTATTACAAAGCAGATATTTGGTGCATCTCTTCTAGCAAAAATTTTCCTCCCTGGGTGAGAAATGCACAACCAAATCCCCATTTAATGCACTTACTGGAGGTGCTAAAGAACATTTTATCTTTATGTTTCTGGTAGGGGTGATAATGATAATGGAGATAGTCTAGTTCTGAACTGGGTTCTGTTTCCTTTAATTAGCCAAATGTGTAAATCTAAAATGATCAGGTAGTAACAAGAACTTTGATCACCCAGTGGTTAAACTTTTGGACTTCTGATTGAATGGTTGTCGGGTCAGATCCCATCAACACCAATCTGTTATGTTTTAACTATGGGTTATGGCCATTAATTTTACCAATAAATAAATATCTAGTAAAAAATATATACAGTTGTTTTCTATTTTCAGTGTCTCTGGTTCAGTCGCTAGCTCTGATTATAGCTTATGTAGAGTTCGCTAGTATCCTTCCACCTCTGAAAAACATGCCAGCAGGTGGATTGTGTAAGTGGGTGTATGAAAGTGTGCATGTGTTTGGTGGAGCCCCAAAGCCCAGTGTTCGTGACCCAGATCAGGTTAAAGTGGATACTGAGAGTGAAAGTGTGAGTGAAAGAATGCCTGCTTACAATTTCTATTGTTCTCTTTGACAGCCTTGTATTATCCGAGAATAAAGGTAAATGGAGAAGATCCGGTTGCAACTGACGTGGTTATCGATGCTGGATCTCGTCTTGAACTGACCTGTGATGGTGATGGTCCAGTGAATATTGAACCTCGATTAGCTAAATATAAACCAAACAGCAAGCCTAATGGGACCAGCTGCACCTTTATTGTGCAAAAAGCTACGTACAAATTAACAGGCACTTATAAGTGTGTGTATACTGACACAAATTCCTCCATCTTCTCATCTGTGTACATATTTGTAAGAGGTGAGTATAGAGTTTGCACATGGACTTGAGAAGCTGATTGTGTAATAATTGATTATAATTGTTATTCATTTATTTATATAATGGGCTGTTTCTTGTATAATCTTCAGATCCAAAGTTTCTCTTTGACACCCCACCGAATAATTATGTTATAAAGAAAGAAGAAGAGAATGCCCTCATCCCCTGCCGTCTTACTGACCCGGCAGCCACTGATGTCCAGTTGCGCAGGAAAAATGGGTCTGCACCGCCCTCTGACATGAACGTAACCTTTGACCCCAAGAAAGGGATGCTGATTTGGAATGTTAAGCCTTGGTTCAATTCAGAGTATGTCTGCAGTGCGAGGATAGGAGGAGTAGAGAAAAAGTCTCCAGCTTTCAATTTACAAGTCACCTATAGTAAGTGTTTGTGTAGCATTTTATTGTGCTTGTTTGCTTTAAAAGTGTAACTGAGATTACCAGAAAAAAGTGACTATGTACATTTATGTTTTTCTAAATACACAAGCTATAATATATCATATCATATATCATATATCATATATCATATCATATATCATATCATATATCATATCATATCACATCATATCAATCATATATCACATCATATCAATCATATATCACATCATAACTTTTTTTTTTTACAGGACTCCGTTTTCCACCCCATGTGTTCCTCCAGAGGAAGGAGCATATTCGACTGGTTGGAGAGAGACTAGAAATTATCTGTTTTGCAAGCAACCGAAACTTCAATTACAACGTCACCTGGAAACACTCATCACATTTGGTAACTTCATACATTTACTCTGACAGCTGCTGAAGTGTATAAAACGCTAACATAATGCCTCCTCTTTCTGTTTTTGCTAAGGCCTTGGAGAGTATGAAAGTATTTTAAGGCTTACAAACTTTATATTCAAGTATCAAAAACTATTTTATTCATAATGATGGCAGTACTGCATTCATTCATACTAACTTGTGTACTGTAACAGCAAAGAAAAACATCACACAGGTCATGATCAGCTATAAAACGAACACCACATAAGATAAGTACATTGAAACTGATTATAAACGACACCACCACCAACTGGTGACATCATGGATCATGGACACCCAAGGCTCACCCATGTCTGTGGAACCAAAGGCCTGCCAGTCTGATCCAGAAAATTCAATACAGCTCAAATCGATAAAAAAAAAAAAAACATCAATGCTGTTCATGTTAATAAGGCACTAGAACACCCACAGTGCACCACAGCACGCCACACACAGAGCCCAGTAGGCAAAGGAGCCAAGATTAACGATCCCAATCTGATCAGGCACCTATGTGATGTGCCAGAGAAACCAGTCTGATACACCTGTGTCTCACCCCACGAACCAACAACAACATCCAACCTGCCCGTAAATATCCTGGTGCCAGACACCACAGCACAAGCCTTATGGAGTCATTCAGCAAGGGGCTGGAGAGAGCTGCCCAGGTGGCACAAGGGAAACCTACACAATAGTGGGCATAATGTTTTGCACTGTAATGTTATTACACTGCAATACAGCTATAGCAGTAATGAAGGCTTGCTTATCTGGGTTATTCATTTCAGTATCATTTTTAGAACTGGGCAATACACAACAGATACCTTCGGTTACATGAACATGCACAAAAACAACAACAACAACAACAACATCAACAACAACAACAACAAACCACAAATTCACAAATCCACATGTCCTGTTTTTGTTTTACTTTCTGCATAAAAGTACATTGAAACCTGACACTTCCCCTGAAACTGTGTGTAACATTTTGAACTATACAAAAATCATAGTAAAGTTTAGTGATATTTATTTATATACAGTAGCACATCAATGACAGTCAGCAAGTGGCAGCCAAAGTTATGTCAAATAGAAATAAATAGACAGCGCTATAACAGGACTGGGGAGGTCTTTATACAATTGGCAACTGTTCCATAATCTATCTTAAAAAAATCTATCATTATCTTAAAAAAAAAAAACTACAGTGTAGATTGATTGTATTGGATTATTAGATAGTAACTTTCTACAAGCTGTGTACATACACAGTGTAAAGCTGTATACATACACAGTGTTTGTGTGTGTATATATATATATATATATATATATAATTTTTTTAATATATATATATACAGCTACCAAGCATCTCAAAAACCACAACAAAATCTGGAAACATCATGAAAATGCAGAGCACTCTGATCCTGTCTGCAGTTACCATGTCTGACTCGGGTAACATCACCTGTATCGGAGCTAATGAGGCTGGAGTTAACAGCTCCACAACACACCTGCTGGTTATTGGTAAGAAACACAGCCAGATTAATAAGTTACTCAATAATATATTAAGATTTTTTATAAATAATACATGTTATAAAGTACATGTATATTGTGTTCATGGATTCTTGCTTAAACAGTACTTTTAACTGGATTAACATAAGCATTCCACAACTGAGCAAAGGCAATTATATTGTACAGATGTGCTACACTGTATACTTGCCAAGATGTCTGTTATCTTTTTCTATTCATTAATATTACCCATACTGTAAGTTGACTTAAACTTTCTTCGCTACAATTTTTTTATATCGTACAAAAGTACTGATTGTTTAAAACTCAAGAACTGACAATAAACGTCCTAATCAGTATACACCTTGATTTAGTCAATCTTAGTTTTTTATAAACACTAGTGCTTTCAGTGTCCTGCATCATAATTACAGTAGGTTGGATTAAATCTTTAATTAATTAATCTTTTTAACATTTAAAAATTTGCAAATGCAATAATACTGCAGAGAAAGTAATCAAAAGGGGGGCATTGTTTTTTCCTCCACAGATAAGCCATACATTAGACTGACCCCCATGCTGTCCCCTCATCTGATCCATGAGGGTTTGTCTATTAATATCAGTGAGGCGGAGGATGTTGAACTAAGGGTGAGCATAGAGGCTTACCCACAAATCATATTCAATCAGTGGAGGGGACCGACATTTCTCAACAACTCACAGCATGATATTAATTTCTCCGGCAATGAATACAGGTCAGTCTGTGAAAATGTTACAATTTCAAAGCATCTATTAATTTAGTAGAAAATTATTTGTATCACACTATATTGTTTAAAGTGGTTACATTGTTATTAAGTTTTGCATTTGGATTTGTACCTGTAGGTATGAAGCAGTGCTGGTTCTGAAGAGACTGAATTCCAAGGAACAGGGCAGATACACCTTCTATGCCAACAGCAGCAAGACTAATGCCTCCATAACGTTTAGCATTCATGTTTATGGTAAACAATCAATGCAATAAGGCAATACTGTAATCCACTTCTCCATATATAAACCTTTGTTTTGTGATTTTTCCACTGTAATGGTTCCTTTAACAAATGAAGGTATAAAACCATCCAGTCCTACATTTGTATTATATCACATAGAAAGGGATGCAATTTCCATTATGTTTTATTATTATTTACAAATTTTATGAATTGGGGAAAATCTACAGTGCTGACCGAAAGAATTAGTTTGAGCTTATCTGGCTGAAGAGTTGTGCTAATAAATGGAAAAGCTAGTGAACAACTATGTGATGTCAATGGTATTCAGCTTCTGGAGCAACAGATTGGGTCACCTCCAGACCTTAAGCCAATAGAAAACTCTTAATAAAGAAAGTAGTAGCAGTTACGAAGCTTTCGTATAAATGATCTTCAGGAAACAATCAAGCAGGCATGGAAGCGACATTAGAGCATTTCAGACATTTTTGACTCTATGCCCAGTTGGAGCCAGCAGGTTCTGAAGAGTAAAGGACATCATTCAGATTGTTATACGGCAATTTTTTTGCATAAAAGAACAAAGTATTCCATTTTTCTATCTTTATAGATTGTCATTAGTTTAGAAACTTGCGAATGGAGTTTAAAAAATATTATTTCATTTGTCTAAATACTTCCGGTTACAACTGAGGAAAAGCATTTAACGTAAGAAAATCATTGTAAAGACAGTCATACAGCTTTTGTGATTTATTTTAATTGCATTTTTTGTTGTTGTTGAACAGAAACAGCAGTTATTGTTGATAAAAGAAGGAATGAGAGCTGCTTAATATGCAAAGCATCTGGGTTTCCAGCTCCCCAAATCTTCTGGCTCCAGTGTCAAGGAACCAGGCCAATGTATGTTATTTATCAATTAGTCTGTATGTCTGTCTGTCTATATAGAACCATTTTAATTATAAATATATAAAATTCAAATGGTTCTTGAGTCATGACTTTTTATTCATTACAGGTGCAGAGAAAATTCCACTGACATGGAGGCTCACCAGTTATTCACAGCTGAGACAGTGGAGATGAAGAACAGCGAGTTTGGACCAGTTGAAGTGGAAAGTGTTTTAACAATCACACCATCCTATCAGAAGATGACTATAGAGTGTATAGCCCGAAATCGGGTTGGAGAAGCCCGTGATGTTTTCCCTATCGACCAGTCTGGTAAGAGAGTGTGGTTTCGAATACAATTTACTGCAATAATATTAGGCCCGGGTTTGTGGAGATACCATAACAATATTTTTTTTCTTTTAAAATATTAATAATTAAAATAAATAATCTAACTAAAATATTGTAACTATAAGAAAGGTTGGTCCATTTTATTTAATAGCAGAATTTTTATCTAACCCAGAAGCAAAGGCTACAACAAATATAATATCTAGTAAATAGCAATAATATTAATAATAATAAAAAAGACAAGTAACATTATGTAATCATGATTTTTCAGATATATTATCTTATTGATTTCGTCTTTATTTTAATGGACAAGATAAATTATTTCGCTGGCCCATATTCATTCAATAACATTTTCACACTGTTATATATTACTACAGAGAAACTCTTTACTGCAACATTGATTGGCGCCATAAGTGTAATGGTTTTCCTCCTTCTACTCCTCATCATCCTCATGTACAAGTATAAACAGGTGAGGCACCTAATATAGGAGTAATACATCATTGTCAGACTTAAGCCAAAACTTTCTGTCATATTGAAAATTTAATCAGGAATCATTGCATTATCTTTCTAGTGAGTTACTACCACAACTGTGTAATAATACATAGAACTTCTGTTGTGCTTTTAATAGAAACCCAAATATGAGATCCGATGGAAGATTATTGAAGCCACAGATGGGAACAACTACACATTTATCGACCCCACACAACTTCCTTATAATGAAAAATGGGAATTTCCAAGAGACAAGCTCAAATTGGGTTTGTGCTTCATATATCTGCAATTACTAGATAACATTGTTTCACAGGATGACATTTTTTACCTGTTGTTAAGAAAATAGGGACTAGTGTCTAGTGATATATATATCATCAATCCCGAATATAAATCAATGCTGTGATTGAAAATAATAATAATTTGTTCTGGAATTGCAGGGAAGATTCTGGGCTCGGGAGCATTCGGGAAAGTGGTGGAGGCTACAGCGTATGGTCTAGGAAAGGACGACAATGTGACTCGTGTGGCTGTGAAAATGCTCAAAGGTCAGAGTTGGTTTTTATACAATACGAATCAAATCAAGGGCCTGTCTAATTTAACTCTTAAGAAATTCATTTTGGTGTCATAAGAGAGAAAAACACAGAACTATTAAATGAAATCTAACATATGCTTTTAGAAAGTGTTTTTTAAGTGAATTTTTAAAATTCCCATTATTTCTTTAAATTCCTATTTGATATGGAAACTGCTGCATGAAAAGGCTTTCACCCTTATTCATCAATCATTGCGCAAATAATTAGAGAATTTAACCCTTGGAATGACGCACACGATGTTCTGAGTCTGATTCATGAACTCATCAAGCAATGTTGGATCACGTGCTGTTCTAAGCACAATTTGCGTGTGTGGAAACATAAGCCTGTCCAACCAGAAGGGTAAAAAGAAGTATGATAATATTTTAGGGCAACAGTTTATAAAAGTACAAAATATATCTCATATGTAGCATGTACTGTAAGCATTTAAATTGAAAAAGCCTATATGTTTAATAGGTATGTACAGTACTAAGTAATTAAATTTTTGGTTGTCAAAATAAGAAAAATGTTAGATGGAAACACAAGGTTTTCTAAAATCTATACTTTAGTGTAGGTTTCACAAACAAGTGAACATAACAAGATAAAATACAGTAAGAGGTATTACTTCTTTCGCTATTCCAGTACAGTATCCAAATATGATAACTTGGTTCTTAAATATTATTTTACATTTGCACTCCTTAGATCTATAATAGCGCTTGATTTGGCAAGTGAAGATCTACATATGTGAGATCTGATTAAGAACTACTTCTCTGTACATAATTAATTGAAAGAATTTCCTGTATGACAGCTAGTGCCCATTCAGACGAGAAAGAGGCTCTGATGTCCGAACTGAAGATTCTAAGTCATCTTGGACAACACAAGAATATCGTCAACCTGCTTGGAGCCTGCACGCATGGAGGTAGGACAGAGAGAGAGAGAGAGAGAGAGAGAGAGAGAGAGAGAGAGAGAGAGAAGTGACTAAGTGACTAAGGAAGTTAAACACTGTGTTTATAGCGTGAATACCAAATTATGTAAGAAAGTAAGAAATTAGTGTTAAGTGCCGTAAGACATGGAAGCAAGTAAGTAAATTACCAAGTAAGTTAAAAAGATATAGTAAGGTGCATAATAAAGTAAGTAAATAGGTGTAAAAAAAAAATTAGTATTTAAGTAAATTAGTATGTATGTAAGTAAGTACTTAAGTATTCTATTGTAAAACTAAGAAAGTTGTTTTAAATAAATAAATTAAATAAATAAGCAAACACATGCAAAATTGCTGTGAAAAAAAAGTGACCAAGTGAACATATGAAAAATGAAACAAAAATGTAAGTAAGAAGTAAGAAGATGTAAGAAATTGTGTAGATAAGTAAATAAGAAAGTAAAAAAAATGGATGAATGAATGAATGAATTTTTTTAATTAATTAGTAGGGGAAAAAAATTAATCGACTAGGTAATTGAATAATTGTTGAATTCCGTAATTGATTGGTTATTAGATTAATGGGTGAATCAATCAATTATTTCATTATTTATTTAATTTAAACGTGAAGGAAGGAATACACGAATGGGTTTATGAATGAATGAATGATGGATGAATGAATGAATAGCTAGACCAGTGGTTGGAGTGCAGTACTTTAATTCTATTCAGTTAAATTGTATTCATATAGCACTTTCAATAATGGTCTTTGTCACAAAGCAGCTTTACAGAATCAAAAAGAAAATTAGGGAAATGAGTTTGAAATGCGTACGTGATCGCTGAGAGGTTATAAAGATTCAGGGTTGCTGACAGTTTAGCTGATCTACGCAGAGACCATGAACTTTTAAACTCGGTTCCTGTATACATGGTGTAACAGTGCAGTTCTATGTATTTTGAAATTCTTAAATCTTTATCTCCCCCTCAGGTCCTGTGCTGGTCATCACTGAATATTGCTGTCATGGTGATCTTCTGAACTTCCTGCGTAATAAAGCGGAGACCTTCTTACAGTGTGTGATTTCAATCCCAGAAGAGACTAGCAACTATAAAAACTTCAACACTCACAAGATGTTTTATAGAAGGTATTATTACTGATGAAATATAAATGTAAATAAAACGTTTTTGCAACAATATCACTTGTTGATCATAACTTTGATTTCGATAATTTCACAGTGACAGTGGGATTTCCAGCACTTGTTCAGACAGTTACCTGGACATGAAGCCTCTAGTGCCCAGATCTCACTTGTCACGCAGTATGCAATCTATAAATACTTATTCTTATCCATCTGAAAATGAGAACTCCAACCTTATCATTTAAAACAAGATTTTGTAAATGTATCCGCATAACTCAAGTTCCTGTTTTCATGCAGTTCCTTCCTGCAACCAAGATAAAGAAGGAAACACATTGGATTTGGATGACTTGATCAAATTCTCCTACCAGGTGGCTCAGGGTCTTGACTTCCTTGCATCTAAAAATGTGAGTATATCTGATCATCCATAAAAGGATAAAAATGAATGACAAAATGGAAGCAACAAATGAAATCAATTTCTTACTATTGAAATGGATAGTGATGTGATGTGTGGATGCGGTTTTGTCTTTCCTAAGTGCATTCACAGAGACGTCGCAGCCAGGAACGTTCTTTTGACAGATGGGTGCGTGGCCAAAATCTGCGACTTTGGACTGGCTCGTGATATCATGAACGATGCTAACTATGTGGTCAAAGGGAATGTGAGTTCAATAAAAAGACGCATGTTAAATAATTATACAATTTTTAATATCTGACTCCAAGCAGAATGACACCTTATTAGGTGTTTTAGATCTTTAAACAAGAATAAGGTCTATTGTTTTGTTCTAAATATCACGTTTTTTCTATGATCGTCATAAAACGCTGATTTGAAAATAAATATTGAAAATAATTTAATTACAGATTATTTCAACACAGTAATATAAGTGCTAATATATGGGTGTGTGTTGGCGTTTAGGCTCGTTTGCCAGTGAAGTGGATGGCTCCAGAGAGTATCTTTGAGTGTGTGTATACCGTACAGAGTGATGTTTGGTCGTATGGTATTCTGCTGTGGGAGATCTTCTCTCTGGGTAAGACAGAAATGATATAATTTCCTCACAATTACTTACTAATGTAACACCACCCGGTTAAGCTGGTGCGTCAACACAAATTACACCGCGGCAATTCAACTTGAACCGGTCTGAGAGATGGTCATCGTGCTAACATTGCCTCGGTCAAGTCAGTGACGTTCAGCACACCAGTTAGTTCCACATAGTTGGAACCACATAGTTCCTGTTTCGGAAAAACATGCTTTGGAGCACGAATTTAAACCTTTTCTAGAAGTTTCCTCAGCTGTGGTTGCACTTTAAGGTTTAGGGAGGCTTATTGAAGAACAAGTTCACGGAATTCAGATTTTCTGCAGAACTGGCCTTCCCAAAATTGCCCAATAGTTGTGAATAAGTGTGTGTGTGTGTATGTGTGTGCTCTGTGATGGGTTGACACCCTGTTGTACCTGGCCTCGTGCCCTAAGTCTCCTGGGTTAGACTAGGATCGACTCCCCGTGGCCCGGAATGCAGGATAAAGTGGTATAGGCAATGAGTGATGACTATACTGGTTTTGCTGGGTGGCTCATTTTCAGGATGTGCCAAAGTCCAAAGCAATGTTTTGGACTTTATAAACTGGTGACTTTAACATAATAGTACACAATGACTCACGTCACACAGTATTAAAGGTTGTCCTGTCAATTTTTGACCCAAGTGGATAAATACTAATCCAACCAAGACATTTTCTTTTGTGTTTAAAGAACTTTTTCATGTTCAAATGCTATACATTCTGCATAAATCAAATGGAAACAATCCACTTGATGAATTGCAGTTCAATTCCAGCTTGTAATGTTATCAAATATAAACTATTTTAGAATATAGAATATAAAAGTTCCTAGAAGGGTGAATCCTTTCTCTCGGCATTGTAGATGAATGAACTGTTTAGTCACTTCTCCTAACACCCAGACAGCATGTTGCCTCTACTCTCATGAATTCATGACTATCTCCTCTGCTTCGTGTTTTGCAGGTAAAAGCCCATATCCAAACATCCTGGTGGACTCCAAATTCTATAAGATGATAAAATCTGGCTATCAGATGTCCCGTCCTGACTTCGCCCCACCCGAGATGTAAGTGTCTTTTCAAACTCATTAAAAGCCACAAGTGGTTAAGCTGAGAACGAGAACTTACAGTACATTTTTATGTATAACACACCAACTCACACACACTCGTACAGCTTGTGATTTTTTTTAAGACAAACCAGAAAACCTGTAGTTTAAAAAGAAGAAACGACAACATGACTAATAGTGGAGTACAAGAAGTAATAGTGCGTCTGAATTATCTATGGCTAAGCTTGCTAAGACTCGGTCCATTTGCTTCCTAAAACCAATTATATGAGTAATGTATTAGCACGGCTGACTCATGGGAGCGCGGCGGCTTGGCATCTCTTTATCTTTTCCTTGCCTAAATTAGTTCTGCATTTTTTTCCCCTCGTGTTAAAGAACTAAACAGTTGAGAATTTACTGTATATACGTACAAATATGTACACCGACAGCATGTATCTTGACGACAAATCCGGATTCGGATGAACTGGATGTGACTTTCCTGGTCCTTCACAGACACCTGCACTTGCGTAGATCACAGGTTTCACTCCTGAAACTCTCGTCTGTATTTCTCAGCAGCAACACTGAAACCAATATGTGCTTTAAGTAGCGGTCACATGTGTACAGTAAGAATGCCTGGAATCCCTCATGAATCTACTGTATTTGGTTGGCATGTATTGAAAATGCTGGTCTGGTAGCTCCGTCTTATTATAGTCCTATTTTTTTTTTTTATACCTACTTCAAAAGCAAAGATAAAACTTTTTTTGCATGAGCAAATAAGAGAGATGTTTCCTACAATCACATCTCTCTAATGCTATCATAATCAGAAAATGATCCTACAGCTTTTCTTTTTTACCCTACTTTACTCAAACATTAAGCGAGTCTCATGTTCCCATCAATCCTAGCTGTTGTGACTTCTTGAACGATACCTTGATTCAATAAATATCCTCCTATTTAATTTTTTTATTGCCATTTTTATTCAGATTTCAATCATTTCTGTGTTCAGGTACACCATCATGAAAATGTGCTGGAACCTCGAACCCACAGAGCGGCCAACTTTCAGCAAGATCGCCCAGCTTATCGAGAGGCTGCTGGAAGAAATACCTGATCAGGTATGTAGTGGAAATGTCTAAAAGGTTCAGTGGCTCACATGCAATCTCAGCAAAACACTGCGCACAATTTAATTTCATATATAATTCATAATAATCAAATTAAATTGTGCGCAGTGTTTTGCTGAGATTGCATGTGAGCCAGGGCCAGGGCCAGTGAACCAGGGCCAGTTTTGTTAATGTAAAATAATACAAAACATGTGAGCTACCCTTCTGTCAGAAAAAAAATCATACAGATATTTAATCATACAGTTTTCTGATTGTCTTACTGCTTGGGGAAAAAAAAATGTTACCAGGTCTTTAAGTCCATAGACCGACTGCTGGAAAGTGTCTGATGGGAAGTGTTTCTCCCACATGCGGACTAGGTTGATTTCATTCAATGGGTGTGTTAGTGTGTGTGCGCTTGTGTACTATAATGGGGCGCCACCTCATCCAGTGTACCCTGCTTTGTGCTGCCCTAAGATCCCTGGGATAGGCTTCACAAACTTACAGAGGTGAGGCAGTATATATAATGGGTGGATGGACGGATTTGTAACACCAGGTGATTTACTAACGTATCGTATTTAGTTCCTAAACATGAAAAATACTTGGTAAAATTGATTTATTGGGAACTACACCGTAGCCGGTGGCTTGCCCTGCACCTCCAGGGTTCGGGTTCGATTCCCGTCTCTCCCGTCTCCCGTGCTTGGTGGGTTTCCTCTGGGTACTTTGATTTCTTCCCACAGTCCAAAAACATGCAGATTAGGCTAATTGGCCTTCCCAAATTGCCCATAGTGTGTGAATGAGTGTGTGTACGTATGTGTGCCCTGTGATGGATTGGCACTCTGCCCAGGGTGTACCCCCGCCTCGTGCCCTAAGTCTCCCAGGATAGGCTCCAGGCTATACTGGGATTGTGCATTTCTACCACTGAAGGGCAGGTACTTTATATATGTAGAACCTTGTTTCTCTGTGCTAAATAGAAGGAAAAGAGTCTAAAGTTTCTGTCTCTGCCCGTAGACTCAGTATCAGAACGTGCAGATGGAAGAACTGGATGAAGAGCAGCTGGAAGCCTGTGATACCACCAAAAGTGATGAGGAATCATGTGAGCAGGTGGAAGAAGATCAGCCACTGGTGAAGACCAACAACTACCAGTTCTGCTAAAGGGGCGTGAACGAACTATGACCTAAGGAAAAGTTACACCGAAAGCCTTATACTTACAGGAAACACATCCACCCCTCAGGGATTAGAGCTTATTTGAGATTTAAAATAAGGCCTGTATTTATAATTGATCTGATTTGTGGCAGGTTTATAGAAGTCACAACCCTTGTATGACTCGTTCGTGTGTTAAATAGCAGTTCGAATGTATGGAAGAAAAGCCAATTCAGCGTTTCCATCTTCCAGTTTAGAAGCAAGCTTTTGAAGTTTACTTCCACATTTTTCTTCACAGTCTGGTCTTGAAAAGTGGAAAACAGTGAAACAGGGTTTACTTTATGTTTATATGTGTTACTTATAATCCTGCTTATAATGTTACATTGTGCAAATCCATGTAATGCATTAATTGCTTTGTGTATTTGTCAATATACAATCAAGAACACTATTTAACAAAATGTTTGAGCTGTGATTCTAAACTAAAAAGCAGAAAAAACTGTCATCTTTTTAAAATCAATTTGTTTATAAGATGATTTCTGAGTTTCTTATTGTTTTTTTTTTTATACAAGATATTTCTTATCGTCTGTATGCCTTGTTTATTTACCTGTATACTGTGTATATATGTATTTGATGTAGCACTGCCATATGTAAATAATGTGTTGGTTCTCATGAGCACTCTGGGGTTTAGACAAACGTGGTCTATTACACTTAACTGTTTTGCTGAATGTCTTTGTTATATCTACAGTAATTCCCTGGCAGAAGAGACTTTTTTGGTCTGTATCCCTGTGCAAATTTGTCATAAGCTATTCAAAAAATCTCAAGAAAACATTGCAAAGCTTTGAAGGTTTTTCTATTTACTAGAGCTGCAATTTGCCAGTTTAATGCATTGTTGCATGTTTACTTTCTATTCATTTTAAGAATTGACACACTCATTGCTATGATTGTCATTATGGCATCGTTTAAAATAAGTTTTTTTTAAATTAAACAAATGGAACAAATGAGGCTGAATATAATGCTTTAGTAATAATCAATAATGTTTGTTAAATTAGTGTTGGCTCTTATCAGTTACTTGATTATTTGTACATTTAAGGCAGCATGTTAAAAAGAAAAAACAAACAAACACTGGGTTATACACTTAATTCCACCTTTTAAATGATCTACAATGTTATAAATATGTAAAAATTTGGACAATCGGGGTTACAATAAAAGTGGTTAATTCTTACTCCGAGTGGTTATCTTTAATATGAAAATGACCACAGTTTCTTCGTTAACACACATACTGACAATAAATATTACTGTTTCCGATTTTCATATTATAACTTGTCCTCATGAAGATCCTCTTACTGAAAATCTCACAGTGTTTGTGTACAAACGTCTCTATTAGTCTATTCTATTCTAGCACCACATCGTCCACGACTACAGCGTCTGCGTCTCCCTCTGCCTCTTCTTCCTCTCCCATGTGCTCCCTCTCCTCATCTTCTCTGTTAAGCTGCGCCACTCCGAGCCTGTACAGGGCATCTCGGATCATCACCACCTCGCCCTGCTGGCACACCCTGAGCACCTCGGCCATCTGCTGGCTCACCACGTCCCGGCTGCTCAGGAAGTCGACTAGCCGGTTGTAGAGGTAGTAGTGTGCTGCGTTGTTGAACACGAGCGTTCTTTGCTTTGCTTTTTCCCCACATTTTTTCTCGTTCTCTTCTAAACTGTTGCTTATGGACGCAACCAGATTGGAGTAAGACTGCAGCTCCTTACAAAGAGTCAGGGCACGGTGGGGGTATGAGGAAGAAGACGAGGATGAGGAGAGGGAAGGATCACCAGGGTGCGCTATATAGCGCGAGGAGGACTTGGTGTAAGGGTGAACATGGGAGTTGGAGTCCACAGATGAGAGGTCCATGCTGTACTGCTGGTCCTGGAGCTCAGGACAGGAGACGTACTGAGACAGAAACAGAGGGAAAGAATGAATTCGTGTACAAGTGTGTGTGTTTTTTAGTTAAAACTTTCCTACTTATCTTTATCCTACTCTTGGTTTCCATTTCCAACTAAATGTTTTAGCCACAGCTGTGAAGCAATAGTGTGCTGCTGGACATTGTAACTTTAAAAAGCAGAACTTTGTCAAAACAGCCTCTGTCACGAACTCAAAGCATGGGATGCAATAGAGGAAGTGAGACACACGATTTTCTGGAAAACATATCCTGTCTCTTTCTGTATCGAGTACCCAGTACTTAATATGAAATATAATTAACCTACAAGACTTATGACGATCTTGTGCCAATTGCTGGCCCAAAACCCCAGTACAAACTATTAGATCCTCTGATATCAGTCTTTACTTAACCTTATAGCTCCTAAAGTTTAGAACGTACTTCCTCAAAGACTCTGACCTCTCCTCGGTTTCAGAATTTAAGGATGTAAAAAACTCATCCCACCTAGTGCTATTCCAGTTCATTTGTATCTGATGTCCCACGCTGTATGGATGGTCTTCCTCTTACTATATACTGTAGTTACTTCTGACTTGGTTTCCTATGACCTTTAGTTTTGCACTTGCATGGTCTCTGTCATTATGTTTATGGTGATTTGGCCTTTATTTTGTTCCTTGTTTTGTCCTGAATTTATTCTAATTCTTAATCGTGATTGCTTTATATCTCATACGCATATGTGATATTTGACTTCCCCTCATTTTGATAGTCAAGTAAAACTAGAACGTTTTGCTAATGAGGGCATAAAAATGATGATGATGGTGAAGAAATTCTTAGAAAATAAAGCATGTTAATGGTGCAAACGTTATAAAGAAGGCGGACGACGCCTGGTCCTTGAAAATCGATCCATAACTCGCCGCCAGCTTGCTACCAATCATTCATGGACACCATTTGCACATTACAGGAACTCGGCTGAGTTATTGACACGCCCCTCGTATGGTCCTAAGCTCGCTCTAAGTCATTTACACATGTTTGGGCTTTAAAGCAGTTCCTGTGAGATTATGCATAAAAGATTATGCAAACTAACCTTGAACTTAAGAGTGGCATCAAATCTATAATATGTATTACAGTAACTCTAAATATACACTTACAATATATGAAATGTACATATACAGTAAATGACATATTTCCCATTTACATTACAAAGTCACTTTTGCTTTTTCAGTTTTGCACTTATGATTATCCTCACGCTCTTTTATTTAAAATATTTTATTTTGAAATCAGCCATGACGATAAGCACTTACAAATGAACTTTAAGCAAGGAAATATCTCAGCATATACGCCAAGTGCAGACAAACTTTGACAGCTTGGTTAAGCCTAAGGTTAGAGAGAAATCGTACTGACCTCTACAGGACTTGTGGGATCAGAGAAGCAGCCCTGGTTCCTCCCCCACATCTGTGACGCCAGCTCAGGGTACAGCGCTTCTGCGCACAGCGCCACCTTCTGAGCACAGTCCGCTATGTACACGGGTGGCCAGAAACGGGTGGACACAAGCAGGTCCACATGATCGCGGGCGCTCTCTCCACGCACCAGGTACTTCGATCCACACACCACCTGTTTTAAAATGATTTATTCAATGGTTGTCCATAGAACTATTTCTCTCCCTGATTTTTGGTCACTATTTTGCTTAGTGGCCATATGTTACTGTTAAATGATGTGTCAGAATGAGTGTTTATTTAAAATATTATATAGAATAAATGAAAGGATTCATGAAACACTTGAATGTCGTTTAATAACAATAAGAAGATACTCGAGGGCATGCATAACTTTGTCCAGGTTAATTGCATTCTAAGACATTCAAAAAAGCAGATATTTCTGACTGGGAATGCTGTTGTTTGTGAAAAAAAAAAAACAACAACCTTAAATATATATATACATATATCAAAATATCCATTTAAATAAAATCTTATAAAACAGTAAAATATTTTCATTCCTACACCGAGTGTGATCCTTGTAAGAGCAGAGGAGATATTTACCTGGTGAGGGCACACCTTGCTGAGTTTTCCTGCAGTGAGGTGTTCAGCAGGCTCGGGGGCTGTCGAAAGGCCATTTTGTACTCGTGTGTAAAGCAAACACACAGACACCATCAACTCATCCTGCCAGCGGAATAGAAAAATCCTCAGCGTGAATCCACAGACAGGCAGTGCAGTAAAGCAAGCGCATATAGATAGAGCCAAACGCTTGTGATTTTACATGTGCAGTGTGTGCGTGTATGTGTACAGTATATACCTTGGTGCTGTGTGGTGCTGGAGGTACACCACATTGCTCCAATATAGACCGTAGCTCCTCCTCAGTGTGCTGCTCCATCTGCTGTGGTCTTAGCTGACCGTCATGGATTAAACGTATTAACTTGCACAAGTCTCCTGTGTAGCCAACACACACACACACACACACACACACACACACACACACACACACACACACACACACACCATTATAATGCTGAGTTACATTATTATATTACATCGCTATAATATTATTAAATATAATATACTGAACATGTTCATCATGTTATTATCATAAAATTCCTAAAAAGTCATCTTTAACGCAAAATGGCTAAACAAAAAAAAAGTTTTGACCTCACTTTTCCAGGCAAAACCAGTTTCATACCCGTCAGATTTCTTCAAAAACCAGTCATAATGTGTGTACCAATCAGAAGAAGTATACAATTATGGATGATTTTGATTGGAAAATAACTCCACCTGTGTGTTCCATGTTGGTGGTGATCTTGTCCTTCTCTGTATTAATGACTACAGAGCTCCTCATCAGTGCAGGAAAGAAAGGCGCAATGATGGAGGCATCGAAGCGCGTGATGGAGACGCTGGACGGAAAGATTGCCTGCTCCAGAGCCTCGCTCTCCATCGCCAGCCAGAACTCCTCCACCTGCACCTCGTCTGACGCCTGGAACTCCGGCCATGTGAACTTCGGAGAGACAGGACAGAAACCGTGTTCGAACCTCCATCCAGTTTAGTCAAGTGGTTTCCTTACAGATTTACAGATTCACAGTACTATGAAAAATATTATAAGATAGAATATTCCTTTACCTCCACGTTTTTGAGCTGGAGGACGACGTTCGTATCGCGTTGTGCGATTTCCAGTTTCGGAGCGATGCCGCAAATTCCGCAGATCATGTCGTTGAAATCGCGCACCGTCAGACACTCGAATGCCCAGTAACCGCTGCATAACAACTCCTGCACATGTCTGAGTTCATCTGGACTTAACACACAACCTGAGGAGAGGAAGTAGCGGAAAAATATCAGGTAAGGACTCAAGGAGAGGGTTGATTTTTTCTGGAAATACTGATAATAGTTTTGGTATTTAATTCCAGTTTCTGGTGCTTAAATAATAATAATAATAATATTTCATATTTCATCTGATATTATCCATTCTAAACATTTTAAGTTGAATTTAACTTTTTTTTTTAATATTGCATAGGGTACATAGTCAGTAGTTTTACACTTACCTGGTGGACGGTGTGTGTTGTTGATGATGTCGAGGGCTGCGAGCGACGGATCCTGACCCTGTTTGATCTGACTCCGGATTTTAAAGAACAAGTCCAAACTCACCAGCAGCTGGTTTCCCACATTGAACAAACCTGAGACGCATATAAACACTGTTATTATCCCGAGGACATTCTAAATGAGTGTTAAAAATAATGTGCTACCCTTTACATTTAGTCAGTTGAAATAAATTCGTCCAGATTATTATACAGTATCTTGGTGGCTCACGACATTTTAAAGAGTACTGCATTTACAGTCAGGGCCCTAGGTTTTGGAACAAAGAATTTTTTTGGCATTTGGCCTCTGTACACCACCGCACCACACAAACTTGAAGTGAATCACTCAAGATGAGAGCAAAGTCAAGAATTTCAGATTTAATTCTTGAGGTTTGACAAAATTGCGGCATTAACCATTCTGGAATAACATCCATTCTCACGAACATTTAATACTTGGATGAAAATCTTTTGCAGACAACGGCCGCTTGGTCAAGTTTGGAACCCATGGACATGCCCAAATGATGAGTTTTCTCCCTCGAGATGCTTTGCCAGGCCCTCATCATGATCTAGTGGGTTATAAGCAGGTGACTTGACTTGCCAAGTGAAGAGCATTGCATTTCTTTGCTTTGGTTATCTTTCACTGTACGTTTGGGAAATTATTACCCTTCTGCAATAAGAAGTGGCATCCGATCAGTTAAGTAAGCAGAAAGTACAGTCCTTTACACTTACGAATTCATCCTGCTACTTTTATCAGCAGTCAGGTCATCAATAAATATTAGTAAACCGGTGGCATTGGCAGCCCTATAAAGTACATGACAGTGGACTGTATGATTGTAGATTTTGGAAATAACATGCCTACATCCCCAAGAGTGTTCTTGACATGGCTCCTTCCGCGTGCATGAGCTCACAGACGCCCCTGATTGGCTGTAGAGCCGTGACTTATGTGGAGCACTAAGTACCTCTCTCCCTGAGAGAGCTCGACAGCTCTCTCTAGACCTCAGACTGCAAGAGGTTAAAGCATCACCCGGAAATCGAACTCGCAATCTCCGGATGATAGGACGACCACTTTACCATTGCACCACTTAGAGGCCTGTTATATTGACCAATCCCAATTTTTTTTGCCATCTCTCTTTATTTTGCTTTTTTCAGTCTAATGATGGCCACCTTCATTTGCATAGACACCTCTTTGTTAAGTGTTGAATGCAAATGTAACACTCAGAACCACCTCCATGCCATTAATATGCTTGATTAGTCATGGAGAAAAAAGGGGAACAGATCACACCAGGCCGTGCAACTATTTATCGGCGTTTGGTTCCATTATTTATGAGCCCCCAAAATGTGTGTGGGTATGAAAATGGACGGAATTCCTCAACGGTTAATGGCACACGTTTGTCAAACCCCTTGAATTGAAACGGAAACTCTTGACTGTTCTGAGTTGTAAGTCGTTTTAAATTCAGTGTGGTGGTGCACAAAGGACAAATGCCAAATCAAATGCCGTTATATAATGCGTTTCTTACTGTTGAACGATGTGAGACGGTGTGTTTTCACCTACGATGAGATCAATGTGAGGGTACCTGGGTAGAGGCTGGTGAAGCTGTGTAAAGCCAGGCACTGTGAGTTCAGACACGTCTTCAGCTGCAGAGACACTGGCTTCAGTAGAACCTGTGTCACTAACCAACACTGCTGCTGCCCTGCGACAGAACAACTACACACACGAATAGAAAACTTCATTCCTCTACTAGATAAGCTCAGGGTTGTATTATGCTTTGTCAGAAGTGCTTTTTTTTGGGGGGATTTTTCCCAGATTTTCTCCCCAATTTAGTCGTATCCAATTCCTCCCCGTCACTAGGGGGCTCCCACATTAAGGCTACTACTACCACTCAGCCGGGACTATCACGTGTTTCCTCCGAACCACGTGACGCCAGCCGACCGCATCTTTTCGAACCTTGCTCGCGCACCGTTGGGGGGCGGCGTAACACACTCGGAGGACAGCGCTATCCGCTCCCTCCGTTGCGCGAGCTCACAGACGCCCCTGACTGGCTGTAGAGCCGTGATTAATGTGGGAGCACTAAGTACCTCTCATCCCTCCCCTCTGAGAGAGCTCGGCCAATCAGCTCTCTCTAGACCTCCGGCTGCGAGAGGTTACAGCACCACCCGGGATTCGAACTAGCGATCTCCGGATGATAGGGCGAGCGCTTTTACCACTGCGCCACTCGGAGGCCCAGAAGTGCTTTAACAAACAGCAAGAGACAAAGTACTGAGAGCCTAGAATAGTTTGTTCCTTCTTTTTTCTTTTTTTCTGACAATCTGGAGCCTAACTTTTGAATACTGGACACACACCTTGCCAGTCCATCACGAGGCACTACGCACAAACAAGTTGATGCACTCTACAGGCAATTTAGTGTCGTTCTGAATGGTAAGTATATTAAAATGTCAGTGAGTGTGTGTGCATGCTATCGACTTTTGCATCACTCAGAGTATATTTATGCCTCATGCCAGGTGAGGCCAGGACAGAGTGACCAGAATAAAGCACTTACTGAAGATGAATTAACACAATTAACTAAACCTAAAAAACACTGACTATAAAGAACAGCTCTATTGTAATTATATATAAAGTAAAGTGTATTCCCTGTTTCCCTGCAAAAAAATAAAAAATAAAAAAAAAATAAAAAGAAGAAGAAGCCACCAGCTTGACTGAACCAAGCGAATAGTTAAGAGGCTTCCTTCCATTAGATAATTACTGCTGTGACTAATACGTTGCATCTGGCAAGGAGTTATTCGAACCTAACTGAAAGCTAAATAGCCACGTATCAGCGAGACTAATCGGAAAAAAAAGCTTTTAATTTGCTTGGGAGCATAAAGAGGAACATTGGAAAAAGGTCATGTGGTCTGATGAGTCCAGTCTAATGGGCGCATCACGGATAGAAGAGAGACGGAGGAAGTGATGCACCCATCATGACTAGTGTCTATGGTACAAGCCTGTGAGAGCAGCGTTACTGTATGATCCTTGGTTGCTTATGTTGGTGCGGGCTAGGATCAACAACGAAAAAGAAACGTCAGCAGAGCACCTTAATATACTGTATTGAATGACCAGGTTTTTCGCAATAATGGATTTTTTTCTTTCCTGATGACACAGGCATGTTCCATGATTACAACAGCCGATGCAGTATGCAGATACTGGTTGAGTGCATTGCTCCCACACACACACACACACACACTCACCTCTCTCCTCCTCTGTAAAGCGGATAGTGGCACAGACTGCAGTGAGATGCCGACGGCTCGTACAAGCTCGGCCAGCCATCCAACGGGGAACCGTCCGTCTCCTCATCCTTCTCCTCTTTATCTCTCTCACTGTGCGCTTGGTCGAGGTTGTGGATGTGCGTCAGGATGTCCTGGAGCTCGGCTTCGTTCTCGGGGAACTGGAGGCTGTGTTTGAGCAGGGTCACGGTGGACTGACGCTGAAGCTCCCTCTGGCCTGGGGTCAAAGGTTGAGATGGGTCCAACAGACGTGTGGACATATCTGCTGGCTCGAGAGACGACTGTATAAAGCAGGCAAACATGCTAGAATTTATTGATTTGATTAATTGATTTTCAATTCAATAAATGACTGTAATTTTTTTTTGTGTATCAACATGGTCATGAGACGTTAAAAATTTTTAACAGAGATTTTTTAAGAAAAAGATAAACTGCTACCTCTAATTTACTTCCTAATTTCAATTTAAAATTAAATGAAACTTAAGGCAGTAACTCACTGGGGCTTTGGCTTTCTTGGTAGCTTTGGTGGCGAGTTCACAGCCGCAAATGGGGCAGTACTGTGGCTTGT
>JAAGKR010008465.1:0-31206 GCA_011419295.1 Clarias macrocephalus
GATGATTAAACGGTTAAGAAGAACATACAGAATTTGCAACCTTAACCACAATGCTTCCTATGAAGGCTTGCTATGAGGTCATTTTATGACCATGTTGATATTACATCATCACATCACATCAACATGGGCCGGCCCTTGATAATGAATTTAAAAAAAAAAAAACTCAAGAGACAAAAAGAAATCAAATCCTTGAACGAACATAATAAGTGGAAAAATGCCACACAGTCGTAGCGGCCTGTACTATCACACGGCGAAACAAAGCAAATAAATGAAAGGATAACACGGGGGAATCGAGCTGATGGTTTGTTTAACAAAGCGTTCATTTTCACTACGCAGGGGGAAAGAAAAAGGGGAACGAGAAATCGCACCGTCTAAGTGACAGCACCTTTCAACCAGCCACTTGAATCGATGACATTTAGCCAAAGCACTTATGCTGCAAAAATTAATCTAAGCATCGAGGCCCTAGAGAGATCAACCTGCCCGACCCCCCAGCCAAACACACACACACACACACACACACACTTTCCCTCCTCCTTTCACTCCAACATGAGCACACACAGCCACCTCCCTCTAATGCCTATCCCTGAGTCAGGGTGCTTGGAAATAAAAACATCAGGACTTTGCCTCACAGCGGTTGTTCAATAACATTGACATTTTCACGTTTAGCATCCACAGAGCTTCAGAGCTGCTCCGGCTGCTTCGTGATGAAAACGCAAAGCGACTCTGATGCACCGATTTACTGCGACGTGCTCTCTCTCTCGCCACTAATCCCTTACATATTCACATAAGACAGCCTGGTTTGTTCCTCACCGCACGTGTGCTTTGACATTCATGTCACTAAACACGTCGGCGTTCGCCGGACATTAACATTAGTATCTACAAAAACGCCAACACACTGTTTGACAAGCGTATTATACACCGAGTGCATGTCTAAACACACGGCCTGTTCTGATTTCATAAGTGCTTGTTTTATAAATAAAGGCCGCTCTCTCTCTCCCACACACTCCGTCCACACACACACGCACAACTCTCTGTGGGCCATGAGACACATTTGTTCCGCAGCATTAGAGCTTTTAGACCCCTGCAATTACCAGAGATAAAGGTTATTAACTCAGCGGATTAGATCGCTGTATTAAAACACTGATTTATTTATTTATTTTGCTCTTAAGCGACTGAAGTTGCTTAGCCTTGTCCCTGCCTGTGGCTCTTTCTGTGGCCGTGCATCTGTGGCTTGGCAATCATGCTGAAACCCTTGTTTCTCCACAGCTCACGTGCATTTCACGGCCATGGAACGAACACACAAACACACACACACCCATACAGGCTGCAATACCTGACATTTTCAGAGTATTTAGCTTGGCCAGCAGCTAAAGCATTAAGCTTAAAATTACATACACAGCACATCCAATGTACATAACACCCCATATCACTAACGCTCATTAATCTCAAATTAGACACTTCATTATTTTTCCCCCGTTCTATCGAATCGGACACCTTCCCAAGCCAACAGAAGCTAATTATTACATCAGTTAAGCTGGATTACTAACTAAGGGCGTATTCACATTAGCCATTATTGATTTGTACAGCGCCCAGGAACAATTGCTGCCCCCACTCTCCACTTTCCTCTCCGGCCAGCGTTCACACTGTTTTTTGTGCACCGTTCTCGGGTACGCTTGCGTAATCACATCCGCCAATACAAGAGAAGAATTGAATTTTCACACCAAGAAAAATGTCAAGAGTGACACTCTTGCGCTTGCGTTGTTTAGGTCAGGGAATGAGATTGACGTGTGCTACATGGAACGCTTGTGTTCTCATTGATCAAAACAAACCAGACTTTGAAGTCAGACGTTATCAGAAATGGTCCCGGGGCCGTAATGTAAGGAAATGTCCTAAGAATTTAACAGGCTTAAGAGTTAGTGTCACGGTCAGCTCGTTCCCGACCGTAACATAAAGAGGAACACACACACACAAAAATATTTAAATTGCCAAAGTTATTTATTTAAAACAAGGTTGTTATTCACGAAACCATCAAAGCCCACATATAGAGGAATTGAAATAAAGCAACAACAAACATCCAATGGGGTAAAGAAGATTGACAAAAATGGCACGAAAGAGTTCCCTGGAGGACAAAGATCCACCAGAGAAAAGAGAGCTCCCCCCCCAAAAAAACATGAGTCTTTTATACTCTCCGCCCAAAGCATCTTTAATTGGCAGTGACATCACACCTACATGTTGTACTGCCACCATGAGGAAGAAAAGAAAACACGCAGGGTCATAACATTAGCTACAATGAGCATTTTATTTATTAACACTGAAAACAACCCTACACAGCTGGCCAACACTAGATAGCAAAATCACATTCTTACTAAAGAATTTAGTATAACTAACAAAAATAAATAAATAAATAAATAAATAAATAAATAGCTGGCATCTGACTAAACGTTACCTCAGGTTTAATTCTGCAATTCGTGATTTTAAGAGCTAATGATGGAGGAACAAGTCAAGAACATTTCAACATGTGTTACATATTCAAAAACAGGGTTCGAGTTGTTGCTAGCAATCTGTGAGCCATAATCGTTAATCAGATGCATGTGATGAAGTGCACTCGTATTGATTTAAGAACACAAATGACTGTAGTCCCGCTCCATGGCTGCACTGAATCTCTCCCTTAACTATAAAATCTAGTGCTGGTGGGATCATTAGCTTCAATTATTCATTCGTTCATTCGTCTTCAGGGTTGCAGAAGATTAGCGGATCCGGAGACGACCCTGGGAACGCTGGGCATGAGGACAGAATACACCACCGGTGCCGTATTACAACACACTGATCTCTGGAGGACCAAAGAACGACAAACATCAGTGCTGAGTCAATGAAGATGAATCATATTATATATCATTTGCAAAATTGTTTATATCAATTGTTATTTCTTAAGAAATCCTCGTCTTGTGCGTCATGTTCTCAGGTATATGAAGAATCAGGATTTCAGTAACATGCTTTTATTCTGATGTTACTCTGATGTAGTCCCCAATCTAGTGAACTAACGAAGATGTGTAGCTCTAGAAAAAGGCGTCTGGCAAATGCTAAAATGTAAATACCCTGGGAAGATATATGCGAGGGTTAGTCAAAAATTATCCACACTCCGGTTATATTAAACTCTCATCTCACTAATGCTATACGTGCACAAATCCTCACGGATGGCCAAGCTCCAGAATCGAGTGGAAAGCCTTCACGGCAGAGCGGAGGTCGTTATAACGGCGAAGGAGGACTATGTCTGGAAAAGCTGTTTAACAAGCACAAACGGGTATGATGGCCTGGTATCTAAAGACTTTTTGGCTGCAGCTCAGATATCCGCGAATGAAGATATAATCACTAACATATTTTGTGGATATAGTGGATATAGACATCATTATATTTTAACTGTTCCGAGCATTGCCAAGAGTGATTACTGGATTGTTTAATGCTCTTACTGGCAGTAGGCACAGAACAGGACTAGACATCCATTAGCTTTTTTCTTCCCCATCACACAAACATGATTAATGACTGAGCAGAGAAGTGACAAGGCTCTGAAACAGACTCGATGCGAGTGATTTGCGAGCCAGCAGTGTGAAAATCATGTCCTTTATTTTTTCCTGCATTGTTCAGTCGCTCATTACGTCTCGTCGAGCTCTGTGTGGAGTTTGTTGTTCGCTCACATGAAAGCAGAATTCTCTAGCTTTCATAGCTCCAATACCTTAAGGCAAATTAAAAGTCCTATATCTTATTATTTTTTAACTTAACAGTCTTAGAGGCCTGTCAACGTGTGTGTGTGTGTGTGTGTGTGTGTGTGTGTGTGTGTGTGTGTGTGTGTGTTAATGCTCCAAAAAGAAAAGGCTTCAGATAATGCTTTATTTAATACCTTAAATTTCCTCTGCTTTGCTCCTCCCCCAAATACTGTATATAAATAACTTACTGCTGAGCCACGCCCCTCCACAGAACAGCAGACTTGGAGTATCAATCCTGGGGGGGATCTTCTTTTATGAGGTCACAATAGGGCAAAAAAAATCTAATTGCCTTGTTTTGAACATCGTTCAATATAAAAATTGCCAAAAAAACAAAAAAAAAAAATACAAAAAGCAGGACACACAGACACACCAATCTGAACATCTAAAAATGACAACCAAAAAAAAAAAAAAAAAGGAATCGACTGCAAGTATGACGTTATTCGGTACAATATCAGTATTAATATCATTATATTGCTATATCGTGATGTCCCTAAAACAGCTTTTAATTGTCTGTATTCGCTTCTAACAAAGTATATCATAAGAGTATGGGCGTTATTAAGGATTCTGAAATAATCAGGATTAATGAGGAAAATGAATAAAACAGGCAAAGGTTCAGTCATGTGGCTTAATCAGCAATTACCTTTCTCGCTGTGTGAGTGTGTGTGCGCGTGTGCAAAAAAGAGCAGACTCGCAGAGAGACTCAGCAGCTCATCATGTCTCTTTCAATCGTGTTTGTGTCTGTGTGTGCATGTGCGTGTGTACGAGCATCCAAGACATCTGACCTTTTTCTTTAACGATAGCAGTGAAAAATCTTAACATGTAGCCTTGTGTGTGTGTTGTCTTCTCTGGGAAGCTCTGACAATGCAGACCAGTTTGTTTTCCTGAAAATCCTTTGCATATCCTCAGAAGCTCTCTCGAAGCACCCAACACCACTGACTAAGCCTCGGCTGTCATACGCCATTCTATCATGTACGTGTCCAAACACTTAGCAAGGCTGAAACAGATGTAGCGTGACACTTTAGTAAAACAAACACCTGTAAGGCTATATTGTATTAGAGAAAGAAAAAAAAAAAGGGCTGATAAAAAAAAATTAAAAATGAGGTTATTACTGCTAGTTACAATTAGAGAAATAAGGTACGCAGCTTCCCCTAGATCGGAGTGATTTAATGCTAATGGCTGCGAACAAAAGCTCTTTAAGAACACAAACGCTGCTCTCTCCATTTGTCCACAGGTCACGGGGGGCTCTCTGGAGGATTCGCAGCCCATTAGTAATTCATAGCTGCTCTGCCTGTAAGAGGGGGAAAAAAAAAAAAGACAACTCTTCATTCCAGTTAACATAAGAGCCTCAGTCTTCTTGGCATACGCGCTGAGACCAAAAACAAGAGAAGGAGAAATGACAATTTGGCACACCTCCTGAGTGAAAGGTAGCCGTTCGTCACAGCTGACCTGGGTGGGTATTAATAGAAAGCAAACGCATTAACTGCTGATTAGTGTGCATTATGAGGCAGCTCTATTAACCTTTGAGAAATGGACTGGCTGCTGGTTGCTTAGCCAAGCACTGTGCCTCTTTTTGCTCCGCTTGAAGAGAGCGAGAGAGAGAGAGAGAAAGGAAAGCGCAGCAGCAAGACTGCAGCTTCCGATCCATTAGGTCAGCACGACAAGCCATCAGCTGCATATCCATCAGTACAACCCCCCCCCTCCCCCATCTATCCATCAATCATTCAATCAATCAATCTATCTCTAGTCGATATTTTAGTTTTTTTCTGTCATTTTTTGAGCCTGGCTAGCATCTTTATCATCCCTTTGATGTGTTTAACCACAAGGTGGCTGTTTATACAAGAGTGGTTATTGCAGACTGAAAAGAGCATCTACTATTAGTGCATGCTAATGATTATGTCTGTCTATTACGACCTGAGCTAGTTACAGCATATTACATCTGAACATGCATACCAAGTAAAACCTTGTTTAATAAAAACAATAAGATTTTTTCTTTCTTTTTTGAGGCTGTTGCACCTGCACGCCTCGTGTTATTAGAAATGAACAACTAACAGCACAGACATTGGTCCGTCTGTTTGTCCCAGGTGCCTGAGCTCACTGCTTTTTCCACAACTATAAGTACAGGAATATTAAGTATGTGCATGCTTACTATCCTACCACAGCATGTGACCTTGAGCTTGGATCAAGATGGCTAGAAGAAAATAGCTAAGTGACCTTGAAAGAGGGTTTGTTACTGGAGTAGGAGCTTCATCCACACAGACTAATTAACTGGCTGTGGTTCGGTTTCACTTATCGGTTAAATTAGCTTTAAGTTCATACTTGATGGTTAAGAAACTCTTAAACAATGATTTATGATGATTCGTGTCGATATTAATTGACGGCTCTGAAATTTACACACTATTTGTAAATGGAGGTAATTACATAAATATTTGCATATACTGTATATAGACATCAGTATATGTGTTTACACACACACAGTAAAAATTTGTTTTTATTGTTTAAGTCCACAGTTCTGTGACAACACAATTAGAAGAAGACTGAAAAAACTACATTTTGTTTGAAAGGGTTGCGAGGAGAAAGCCTCTTCTGTCTAAAAAGAATGCAGAAACATGACCGAGGTCCACAAAATTGCAGCTGAATAAACCACAAGGCTTCTGCAACAACATCCTACAGTAAGGACAGATGTGACCAAAGTCAAGTTGTTTCATCAGACAGCATTTCAGCAGAAACGCCTCATACATGATGTCACGCGCGCCTTGCAGTCAATTAGTCGAGCACGAACTCCTCTGTATACCAGCGTATCCTGAAGGCAAATGTGAGGACACCTGTTCGACGGCTTAAGCTTGATCGAACTTGGGTCGTGCAACAGGACGACTGGCTCAACCTCATTTGAAATGCTGCGGTGGAACCTTAAGAGAGCTTTACATAAGAGAATGCCATAAAACCTCAATGAACTGAAGCAATGTTGTAAAGAAGAATAGACCAAAACAACATGAGGGACTCATAAATTAAAAGCAAGCACCCGAGCAAGCGTACTGTAGCCGAAAACTGCGTGTGTATAATGCTGACCGTGCGCGCTCACAACACAGTGGTGTATACGGCTAACCGGGGGCACCTCAGTGCAGTGAGGTTAAACGATTATTAATCAGTTATTTAAACTGATGATCGATTATAGAACGCTTAACGACTCCCATTACTTGATTAAAATTCGGAAAAAAAGAAATTTACAAGAAGATAATCCTACAATTTAATAGCAGTTTTCTGCATGGCACTTTTTCATGACTTAGCACTCAGGCAGCTTTGCGAGTATTCAATTATTTGCACAGGCAAACTGCCAAAATATGTTTAAAATGGACTTGAGCAAGTGAACTCGAGTGGTAATTTATCAAATAATTGCAAAATTAATGATCAAATTTTTGTAGATCTGGTATGTTTGCAAGCTACGTTTCATTTTTTAAAAATATTATATAAATCCAAACTTGTGTCCAAACTTTTGGACACAAGTTTGGATTTATTTCCTACAATCTAGAATAGTAGATTTATTTTTTTTTCAAAACCATGACATACAGCATTATGATAATTAAACAATAACAGGAAATATATATACTGTATTTTTAACACATATAATATTTTAAGTATAACATGGAGGTCATGATCCGGTGATGTCAAAAAGAGAGGCTAGAATTACATGAAATGCGGATCACTATAATCAGTTGCGTCTCAACATGTTCTCATGCACTCAGAGAGCACTACAAACCTAACTTAGAGGCTAAACCACATGTACTCGTATAGCTGCTGTTAAACCTAAGTTTCCGCTTCCTGCCCTTGAAAAATGAACCGGCAGCGCTGATCCCACGTGCCTGCACTGCTGCCAGCGCTCTGCAGAGATCAACGGCTCCACGCAGTGCTCTATTTTAAAACCGAACTGCTGTCGTGAATTGAGGCTGAGCTGCAGAGAGCTAGAATGCAGAGAGTGTGTCTGTGTGTGTTCCTCTCAAGGTTGATGGAGGGGCCACTGAGAGGTGTCACGCAGACATTCTCAGATAGACAGAACCTCCTGCTTGCCTCTCGCTCGTGCTCCTCGTGCGCGAGGTGGTGCGGCGCTGATGGATGGGAAGTGATGGTGTCAGGACGGCAGCGCAACACATAAAACCCGTGCAGAAAGGGGTCAAGAGTTTCGGTTAATGTTCACGTCAGACATCCGAACGGGAGGAAATCGTGTGATCCCTGTGACTTTACCAGCGGTATTTTCGTTGGTGTAAGATGGGCTGATTTGAGTGTTTTCTCCTGAGATTTTAACACAATAGTAAAAAAAAAAAACATTCTCTGAGGATGAGCTCTGTCCAAAGAAACATCTAGTCGATTAAGAAGATCAGAGAATAGATGCTTCAGACTGATAGAAAGGCTTTGCTAAACCATGGTATGTAGGGGTGCTCCGATCAGGATTTTTGGGGCCGATCACCGATCTCTGATCACTAGAAGCTGTATCGGCCGATGCCGATCACCGATTACAGGGTCTATTCAAAGCCTTATCATGTAGCATTATTTATTAATTTACATTGTTGTTAGATATAGTTTAAGTATTGAAATTACAATTATAACTATTTATTGGCAAGCAACATGAGCAACACGTCAACTTAAAACATAGCAGCCTGTGCTTGGTTAGTAATTGGGAACAGCTTAGAGCTTGACAAATGTATGCTGGTCACCAGTATACCAGCACCAAAACACAACATATGCTGGTCAAGCTGGTCACCAGCTATCTGGTCTATGCTGTTTTTTTCAGCAGGGAAGTAGGATGTGAGTTGCCGGAAGTTCTGCAAGGTCTGCAAGCATCCGCGAGGACCGCCAAAAAATTACATGTTACATGTTAAAAAACATGTTTAATTTTTCACGCGGAAAGATGGAAACGTAATCACAGCGCCAAAACACGTGGTGAATCGTACTTACGGCCACTGCACCGCATAGGAAAGATAGGGGAATTACCGACAGCTGAGTGAGTGGCGGCGCGCGAGTTGCTGAGCTCTCCCGCTCTCTTAGCGCTAGACAACTCTGAAACATGCTCATGTTCCTTTACGTGACTAACCTTCAAATGTTTGATGAGGTTCGTGGTGTTAAAATGCTTTGGGTGCTTCCCGCTTCATGGAATTGTCTTGTTATACAGGTTGCCGATTGCTAATGTATTGTCTTTTTCACACAAGACGTAGAATTGCCAGACCGGTGAAGCCATTTTAGCAGCGCGCAAAAAAAATATCCCGCGAGTTTTGCGTCATCTGATCGGCTTTTCTATATCGGCCATTATAGAGACTGCCGATCAATCGTCCCAAAGCAATTATCGGATGATTATGATCGGCAACCGATCAATCGGAGCACCCCTAATGGTATGGTACTACTACGGTTTACAACCATGCTGAGCTTTTAGAAAAGCAGCTTGGACCGTACAAGAATCCAAACTTTATGTGGATCTCATTTTCAACTCCTGTCAGCCAAAAAAAGGGATTTGAGGCTGGAGTGGAAAGATGAAGTCTGCAGCAATTATGTCAACTTGAACCAAAATCTCAATATAAACATGTTCCTTTAAAAAAATAATAAAAGTAGTGTCTAAGTGAGTGTATGTAGAACATTTCACACAGTAATCAACCTACACCGATGTTCATAAAAAGTCAATAATGGAATTATCGCGATTCCATATTCAATTACCCCTAACAAACACAAAAACGCATCCCTGCGCGTTTAATCGCATTTTATTGCCTACCGAAACAGGATTAACCAATCAGGGTGGTTTGCAAGCCTTTCCGGTTCAGGCTGAAAGCCAGCGCGACACTCTCTATAAGCTCGGAAATATCAACATAACAGCCTGGGAAGTACCGAAGGTTTACTGCAGGGAGGAAATAAATAAAAATAAGCTCTAGCTTTATAGGATGAAAATGTCATTTCCTTATATAACTAGTAAATTATTTTAATCCTCATAAAAGGTGTTTTATGGCGGTGTCACCGATACGGGAAGCTTGGCTGACAGTAGATCAAGCCTTAAACAATTAAATAACTAATTTGTGCCATCGCTGCTCCTATTGCTGTCTGGCATTCGCCCAAAACACATAAGCGCCTCACACTTCTCCATATAATTGTACAGATCACAGAGTGATTTCATTTAGTAAATGAATTCCTGGCTACACCGCTGTGTCAGAGTGTCTTGAGCCGCACACATCACTGCACCGGCATTTCCATACGGGCTGAGAGATCGGCTCAGCGGGCAGCCCACGTTAAACACCTCGTCACGTCCGATCCCCTTGCACGCGGCTCTGAAGCTTGGCTTTATTCAAATCCAGTGGAGCTGACTAACAGCAGCAGTAGTAGTAGTGGAAGTAGACAACGGTGGTCAATTTTACATCAGACAAATAGGGCGAGAAAACGCTCAGACAGATCGGATAAAGCCAGGCGCAGTGTGAGGCTCGCTCCCTCCGTTGCTACTTATTCCATTCAGACTAATACGTGTCCGCTAGCCTGACATTTAGCATTCCTCCCAAGCAGCGAGAGCAGGAGAGGGGGAGCGGCGTAGGAGAAATGAACCCACTTACACGGCTTGACACCGTGCCCTGCGCTAGGAAATAAAAACAGGGCTTTCAGTTACTGCCGGCCTGCGCGCAGAGGCCATACATCAGCTCCGCTCCTGCTCAGCCTCACCCGAGGTCGGCTCTGTAACAATCAAAGAAAGGCAGGCGGACTAAAAAGAATCATCTCGCAAAAAGCATGTCGGGAGAAGTGGAATAAGAGAGACGGCATAAGCGATCATACTCGCTGCGCGTGTTGAAAAACAAGTTTGGTTTGAAATTTGGTTAACCTGTGCACGTTAAGACAGTGCATGATGACACGGTCACGGACTAACCACTGCTGGGACATAAATACAAGAAGGTTAAAAAGAAAGTAAGAAAGTGACAAGGAGAGAGAATAATATACTGTGGGTACGGTACGATACAATACTTTAGGCAACGCTGTTGTGAAACAGAAATTTCACTCAAATTAAATCCATAACAAACCAGTTTACAGCAAAATAAACTCATCCTTACAGAATTCTCAGTCATTCATTCATTCTTTTTCTATACTCGCATACTTAACCTGTGTAGGATTGGGGAATCTCAGAACACACAACCAGTTGCACACTATAGGCAATTTCGAAACACCAACCAGCTTAAACCGTATGCCTTTGTACCATGGGAGGAAACCCACTAAGCACAGAGGAAGCATGCACAGTCCACACACACAGAGCAGAGATGAGATGAGATTCAAACCCTCAACCCTGTAGGTATGAACCGACCGTGCTAACCACCGCGCCTCCCCTCTCAGCCACCAGGACTATAAGACATCTCCGTAAACGAGGCGTTACTATAGCAACAAAAACAAAACACCTAATTACGACATTAATATAAATTTATCGTTCAGAAGCGATACTCTCAAAGCTGCATTCACAGAAAATGAATCAACACCATCTGTCCGGTTAGAAGCAAGAATTCAACAGCGCTGTTCAGCACCGTCGTAAGGATTTTATGAACTCGCTACATCGGCGAGAGAAAAAAAAGAGAGAGAAAAAAAAGGAGCACAGTTCTGCTTGTGCTACATTCGTGCTGGTGAAATTATGATCTGTACATGTTGCGCTCACCGCTGGGAATAACCAACACACACCGCTTTGCCCTGACGCATTTAACACTACTTCCTCTTGGTATCAGACTTTTTTACTACGTTGAGCATTCGCCAGAAATATAAATCAGCTAAACCTTGGGTACTGAACCAGTCGCTTTTATCAAAAGCACAAGTTTCAGGTTTTTGTTGGTGCCCAAACATCTGGTTCTTCATTCAGTCGGTTGAAAAAAAAAAAACGGATGTTCTACACACACCGTGTGCTGCAAATTGTTTGCGTGCATGCATTAGTGCGTGCGTGTGTAAATGTCTTTTTAGCATGATCTACTCCGTGATCTAGCCTATTTGTTACTGCAATGCGTGCTAAGTGTTTTCGTGAGCGAGGTGCAATCATTTCTACATAAAGCTGTGTAGAAATCTGATGTGGCTTCATGCATCCCTGGAAACAACGAAGGTTACACGGAATTTTAATGATTCTTAAATACTTTTTGGGAGTTTTTAATATTTCTAAAAGCTTTAAAATAACTCAGCAGGTAAACATTAATGCTATTAAACTGAATAATTGGAAAAACTGGAATTGAATCGACAGCCTAGTTACGATTCATAGCTCTGCATGTAATGCTGAAAATAATTTGCACCCCGTCATTACTTATATTATGACCTCTATATGGTCATGAGTGGCGTTTCAGAATAAGCAATGAGTAGAGCAAAATCAATAAGATTCAATAGCCACCCTTGTGTAAAGGCATGATGTAATTCATTATTGTATTTTTTTTTTCTTTTCTTTTTTTTTTTTTGCAAAAGAAATGAACACAATGTAGTCATTCGCTTAAGCGTCCAAATGCTACAGATCATCCACACATGCAGCCTATGAAGCACAACCGATAACTTAACACCTCGACAAATGCTGCTCTAAATTCACGCCCTGCCGTCTACCATAAATAATCACCAACCCTTTAATCGTGAGCGTGAGGAAGATGCGCGTTGTGTACGTTCCGCGTCAAGGTCAAAATGATTAACAGCCTCTAAAAGCAACACGCTCGCTAAGTGACTGACGGCTTATTTATTTATTTATTTATTTATTTATTTATTTAGATACTCAACTAAGTAGGATCCTCTGACCTGAACTCACAGCAAAAACACTGCATGCTGAACAGAATCCTGGCTGATTGCTTTCCTAAGCAGACAGACGGTGCGAGTGTGTGAGTGTAGGGGTTCAAGGGTCGCTGTAGCACATTAAGCTAAGTTAATATCCAGAAAGTTTCAGGAAACAGCACTTGGTTAACAACGTGGTCTCTTCTAAAAATTCGCCAAAGCTAATCTTGATGTTTGTCTTTGTTTATGAATATAAACAAACAGTTAGGCAAACTAAGAAGTAGGTTTATTAAAAACATGAAGACACAGGCTATGCGCACACCCCTGACTAAATAAATACATTTATCACATTCATTCACCTTCAAGTAACTGTACTACTTAAAATGTAATGGAACATTTAGTCCCGGCCACATAAGTGGCGTTCCCGTCGACTAACTGGGACTAACTGTTGCTTTAGTTTTTTGAGCAGGCTACGCAAAACCAATTATATTTGTTTGGAAAAGTATAAAGGGCAGGTAGAGCAAAATCTAACCGCAGCAGGAGCAGGCAAAATTGATCAAACGCTTAGTGGGGCTCGTCAAAAGTGATAACGAGCGCTGCTGCAAAACGAGACGTAACCCATGTCGATATCTCGTTTATAGCTATGAACTAACAAATGTTTTTGCACCTGTCCCTTAAGACACTTTAGCTGCATACCCCTGCTCTATAATAACGCCTGCGTAAAACGGTTCGACTTTAAATGGTATAAAACCTGCTCTCGCTCAGAAGCACGTGGGCGGATGCAAGAGTACGCGAGCACTGGTCTCTTATCTCTTAGCGCGTACTTGTTGGTGTTGATTCTCACTTTCTTTTGAGACGGCCCGGTGTTTTTATCATGTTCGACGAGGACACTAAACCTTAAAAACCTTGAAACCTGCCTTAATAAATTCTCAGTGCTGTTGATTTGTGAACTCGTACATCTGATGCATCATAACGGTTATTCATCTTCTAAACCTGTAGAGACACGCGTGGAAAAGATTCACTACATGCAGGTCCTTGTAAGTAACCGAGAACAGACACGTTCTTTCCTCAATATCAGCATCACGTGATTGCACCACATCACCAGGCGATGCTGTGAGAGAGCCTGCATGAGGACTAGAAAGTGTCTAGGGGTTAGGACCTCCATAGAGCCTCTCCATTTTGTGGCTACTAGGAGTGCAGCGGCCACCACAACTAGCACGGAAATCGCTCTGATGCTCTTTGATCCTCCTTATTCGTCCAGGTTAGTACGGGGTGTGAATCACCTCCTTTCCGTCTCTGTAACAGTCTTTAAAGAGAAACACACTGACAGATGGAGAGCTTGCTGTGCCTACCTAATTAAAGGAACTTGAAACTTCAATTAAATATCCAAAACACTGAGCCCCGTCACCTCCGAGGAATTCTTTATTAACACGGCCACCGACATGCTTCGAGCAGCAGAAGCCAGTTCGCAGGAATTCAGGAAGGGAGGAGGATTAAACATTTTAAAAAAGGGGAAAAAGAGGCAAAAGATGAAGAACGGAGCACTCTACGAGTAGGGAGGCATTCCACGCCGTGACCCTGCGCCCCTGGCTTTCTTGTCACCATCAGGCTGTTTAAAAAGAGGATGATTTCTGGTTAATAACATGCCTTTAGTAGAGAGGTTCTTTCCAAGTATTTACACCACTAGATATCTCACCTTTAAAGGCACTACAGTATTTAGCAGAGGAAGACTCTAGGAATTTCAAACAGCTGTAGTGTGTGCGTGTGTGTGTGTGATTACCACAAGACAAGAAGGAACATATTTCCCTACTGAAAAAAAATGCTGTTAGTCTATACTGAGGTTTTCTTTGTTTAAGCCACAGAAGAAAAAAAAATGGTTATGCCTTGCAAAACAAGAAAAACAAACTGATTGAGTCTTTAATACGACATAATACTGTATATTAGCCATGTGTATCTGGTAAGCGCCGGCAAATATTTTGTTTCGGGTCAGACTTGTATTCTTTTGTGTCAATTGCAAAAAGAAAAAGAAAAAAAAGGTGCTGCTACTAAGACCATTCAATACATATTTGATTTTTACTTGGAAGGAATCTCGGGTGTCGACACAGTTTTCAGGGAAGTAGGCTTGCTACTTTGCAATATTAAAAGCTGCCTTATTTCTGCAAAATTAACTTTTTACTCAATTTTTGGGTAGTCATGTGCATCTCGAGTGAGCATATACAATAAATAAAAAAAATTATAAATCAATACAGTTCCTGTTTTTTTGTGTCTTATTTATATTGGCTGGGGTTTAAAGAAGCCAGGTAGATTTTCACCCTTATGTGACCTCACACTGGAAGATTCCCTTCCACAGCTTGTTGCTCAGCTCTGTTGTTCTTTGGTTGGTGTGACTCAGCAGTTCCTCATCAACATAAACACTGAAATGTCTCCTTTGGAAGAGAACTGAAATAAATGTAATCCTGGTGGAGAGTCTTAACATGGGAGGCTTTAGCTATGTGTATGTGTGTTCAGATAGATGACGTAGACACAAAATTATCATTACTTTGAAAACGTTTAAAACGTGGGAATGACATCACAAAAATGTAGAACTCCCAAAATGCTCATATTATTATTAACATAGAAACAACATTTCCATAATCATGTGTGACTACGGTTATGCCTATGGACCTTTTTTTCTTTCTCAATCATGTTTATATAGTTGGTTAAAATTAAATTAATTACATCATATTGCCTAGGATGTGCTAAAAGAAAGGATATAAAACGCTCTATATTGCGCACTCCTGAAGCCTGAATATATTCATTAAAAGGCAGTAATGCAAAAAATGACTAAGATACTTAAGAATTTTAAGGGTTAATGGTATGAAAAAATGCATTATCTGAGCATATTTCATTTGCATATTTCATTTGGAGCATCAATACACAATCTGAGACCTCTGAGAGCTGTTTTAGCTTAGGAAATGGTAAAATATGTAACCTTTAAATAAAAGAAAGTGTGAGGTAGAAAGAGAGAGAGACTGGTGAGAGAATGAGTAGATGTTCTAACATGTTTCACAACATTTAAAGTAACTATAAATGGATAGGACGTAATGCGTGTTGTTATTTTAAAAAAATATGTATATGTACTGAGTTAAGCAAACCGCATGGTGAAAAAAACAACTATAAGACTCCTAAACCTTCAATGTCATGGTGGTAAAATCACACCACCTTTTCATGGATTATTTTCTGATTCCAGGAAGCATCACTATGTTTAAATCGTTAAATCGAAATAGCCTCGGTGAGGAAATGTTTACCAACACAGCTGAGCGAGTGCCCTGCATTCTTATTCTTATATTCTTTTTGCGATACAGGAAACGCGTCTGTGGAAATCACTCATCTGTGACGGATGTGGTGGATAAACATTACGTTGATAAATGACTGGGCACTCCTCTAATTCTTGTGCACTCAGTGAACTGTACAAAAGCTTGAACTCGACGAGAGGAGTAGCGTGTCGTGCACGTTTAACGTGAGGTCAGTCGTATGAATGCTGATCCCTTTTGCTCACTCGCTCATCAGCGACTCCCATGTTCCTGCGGGATGCTGGAGTAGCACGTAGCACGGCCGCTCACTCTCTCTCTCTCTCTCTCTCCGCTCGCTGCAGGCCCCACTTAATTAAAACCAGCAGATGAAGGAGCGTGAGGCAGCGTGCCTAGACCATCCATCATAACACCTCCCACCATCACTCATTTAAGCACTGTTTATTGGAAACCTCGGCAACACTTGATGATGGCAAATACAATACCAGGAGGGGAGGAATAATATTTTCTTATTTGACGTGTCCTGGATCAATATTGACACAGCAGCCGAAGCGAGCGCGTAGCCCGCGAGCCTAAGGGTAATGATATCTGGGCGCATTGAGGCGTTTGCTAACATGGCACCCAGGCAGATGGGAGCAAACACGGACGGGCCAATAAGAGCGACGCCCTGGTCTGACCTCGACTCCTCTCTCCTGTTCTACCTCTTTCCATCTAAACGATGGGTGTCAAAACCTTTGTGCTCTCCCCTCCCTCGTGCTTTGTCTTGTTTTCTCTTGCCTCCCTCTCTCTCCCCGAGAGCTGAAATATTTAGCGCAGCTATTTCTGAGCCGGTTCAGGGTCGGGAGAAGGACCTGAGCACCTCGAGGACGACAGCGAGATGGAGGGATTGGAGAAAGGGGGTGTTAGAGGGCACAGCATTGACTTTTGTTTAATAATTTCCTCTCTGTTCTTCTCTGTCCTTCTTTGTGTCAGGGTTCACTACTCTCTCTCTTTGGCTGCAGTCGACACAAAAGCTGCCTGAGTAGGTGTCAGGGGAGTTTCCCCTCAATTAAGCAAAGGTACAGTAATGCCTTTTCCTCTCTCTCTCTCTCTCTCTCTCTCTCTCTCTACCTCTCCACAGATGCTGCCGTGAACACATTCACTCCAATGCGTTCTCAGTCATTGCGGCCCAGAAAGCTTCCGTGCCTGCTTCGCGCAAAATTATATGCATTTGCCTTTCCTAAAAACGATTGCGGCCCTTCCTCATCATAGGTCGAGCTGTCAGTGTCTATCAAATCCTCAAGCAGCTTGACTCAAATTACATAGTCACATGCAGCAGGTGAAATAAAAATAAAAAAAACTTGCTGGTCAAACAGGACATTTGTGTTTTGACAGCGAAGCAACCTGTTACTCTTATACAGTAAGTTGCACCATATACGGTGCGTAATGCGACTTGGGTGGGTGTGTGTGGATGTGTATAAAAGGAATATGAGAAATATAAGCAGACAAATAACATTGAGCAGGACACACACACACACACATATATATTTAACCTCCACCTTGTAAATTGCACAATGCCAATATTTGCACTGATGTATATACATTACTATTTGCACTCCTGGTCGATGCTCAACTGCGGAGTACTATGCACTGACAAGAGTGGTATCCATCTATCTACCAAGCTAGCTAGCAGACTATTAGCATTATACAATATATTGAACGACCGGTAAGTTTAAAATGTGTCCCGTCAAATATACTCCAGTAAGACAAACTAGAGTGACAAATTATGTACATTATTTAAATTTTTTTTTTACTAATAGACAAACATGTTAACAATCGATAATTGATTAATCATTAATAACGAATCATAACCAGATGCATATATGCACTTGGCACAATCCCATGTCTCCGGTACACTGATTTATTTGTGGTGGCCGCCACAGTATCAACACTGACCTCCACATATTAATTTTCTATCTTTTAATTATTTACAATGAGGAAAAAACTTATTCAATCGTGCACAAAGCATTGATTTTCTCAATACCCCCTTTTCTCTCTCTCCCTCTCTCTCTCTCTCTCACACACAAACAATTCTGCGAACAGCCTTGAAGCTTCCATGCACACACATGATGTGAACATTAAGCAATCGTGAATGTACAACTGTTCAGGCTGAAAGTGAAGTTTTGTGACCGGTCTCTGCATTTTAAAAAAATCATAATAATTAAAATAATTTATATAATAATCATATAAGCAGCCTGGCTGTTAAGGATAGCTAAGCTAATGGGGGATTACAGCCGGGTTGTTGAGGTTACCACTATACACAAAAACAAGCCTTATTTTTTAATGAGTCTAATTCTTAACAGTAATCACTGATTAATAGTTAACGTCTCCGGCGGAAACCCTGACGCGCAGGTCTATTTTAATACTCCTCATTAGCTTCTCCAAACGAGCAAAACAGAAACCGCTTTGTGTATTTAACCTCCTCCTTGCTTAGCGATGATGATGATGTAAGGTGTTCACCGACACTTCACACCTAGTTCTACCTCAAAATACCAAACACCCTTACAGTCACTCTGTCACTTCACACCTTAAAAGGTGAAAGAATTCTTTATCGACTGTATGAGAAAGCAAAAACAGGATGTCCTTTACCGCCTGCGTCAGAAACGTCTGATTGAACAGCTCATCTAAAAAGCCACCCTATAGGAGCACTGACCCAGGATTACACAACACTCAGAGGAGAGCTAGAAACACTGTATTGGCCCTGGAGAAAACAAACATGACATGCTAATGCATAGGAATATATGCTTATTAACTCAAACGCATGCTGAGATGTCTGTCCATTTACATGACTCTACTCTATTTTCTCCACTAGATCAAATCACTCCTAGTGATGGTTTAAACAGAACAGTCATTTTATTTAATCTTATTCCTCTTCCCCCCCCCTCTCTCTCGCTCATATGATCTAACACAGTGAAAATGGCATGACACAGTCTGTTAGAAAATCTGTTCAGGATTTTATTGGGATCTCAAATGGGGTGACAAAGTAATAATCGTACCAGAGTGCTGAATTCAGTAAACAGCATAAAACCAGCTTTAAACAAACACCAAGAGAGAGAGTCTCTTGGTAAGTCATTTCTAGACACAAAAAGCCACAATTTATGTTTTATGCCGTGCACAAAAATGCCATACTTTTAACTTGCAATGCTACAAGAACTGGGTAACATCCTTACAGGTTTTGATAATGTGTCGAAGGGTTCTTAACACAGTTCAAGCAATTTTCTTCGCTTAATGCAGCCCAATAATTTGACGTTTTTGAAATGCCGTCTTTTTTTCCCCCATCCCCCTTCCTCAACGAGACCGTGAACTAAACGTCAACTTTGGCACAATCGTAGTTAGGGAAAGTAGTTGAGGGAAATCCCGTCAATTCCCCTCAATTCAATAGTCGAGTGAAATCCCTGCGCCGCTCAGGATCAGATCTATAAAACATGTTGCTATTGTGAAACCTTTTATCTGATTTGAGAGGTTGAGACGATTCTTGATCGTGCCGTGACTCGCTGAGGAGGCCTTGCGCGCCTGTTCGTTCTTTTCAAGCTCCGAGCTCTAATACAGGGGGAAAAAAATAAAAATAAAACAGCACTTCATTTTGTTAGCGCTGAGAACAAATTCGAATTTGATTTTGTACTCTCCTCCTTTTTGCAAGGCTCTGTTTCAGACATTCAGAGACTTGATGGGAATTGATATCGATATCGCAGACACCATGTTGTTATATAATTGAGTACAATTACAGTACCATGAGCACTAGGAAAATACGACGGGTGTTCAAATCAAACTGGGACTTTTGACAGTTTTTGAATAACAGAACATGAAGGTAAAAAACTACATTTATTTCTCTATATAATCCTCTGCTACACTAATGCACTAAACCCAGCGTTTCACTAGTGCTTGGATACCATACAAGTAGAAAGTTCTCAGTACGCTAGAGCCATGATCATACTGCCTTGCTTCATGTCTGACACGCTGGCCTCCTAGGAACTCCTCTGTGGAAACTGCCTAGAGCGAGGTCATGACTGTACAGGTGATGTGGCAATAACTCCCAGCCGAGTACCTATAATGTGTAAGTGGTGCGTCAGGAGTTATCCGTCAGCTGTAAGTCATCTTCTGTAAATATCCATCAGTTGTACGGCATAATTCGCTAGAAATCTCATCATCTCATTTCAAAGTCCCAGTTTGACCTGAACGCCGCTCCTATGTTTGGATGAAGATCTGTACAACACTAGGGTGTTTTATTTATGATTGACTGTAGTCCAGTTAACTGTCACTAAATCAACAACTTTCTACACATGAACAATGTCCAGGCTTCTATAAAGGATGTTTATATTATGCTATTCGTCATAATTCTCTCCAAGGAGCGAAAAATGTAACAACTAGTAACATCTGGAACTGCGAGGCTTCCTAATTGAGCAACAGAAACCGTTTGCCTGCTTCCTCTGGGAATCGAGAGCACAAATCTGCAAATCAGAAAACCTAGAAAGCAAACAGTTCTGTCAGAGTGGGAGGGAGTGACACTCACTCTCTCTCTGCTGTCAATCAGAGTGACACCAGCCAATCGGGGGCGTGTCTGAGAGAGTATAGATGGTAACGATGGCGGATACCTCTGAATGTTTTATGCGGCCATCAACTCGCTGACGTTAGCAATAATCCTTTTTAAAAAATCCCTTTCATTTTGCAACACTTACCCCTCACACACTTTTTCAAGACTATTACTGCTCTGTAAGATTCCATAGGATCTAAATCATCCAGGAGGAATCGTATACAAAACCTTCATTACCGATGCACACCATGCGCAAGCCGATCAAAACATGTCACTGTTTGCTGATAAATGTCTAAAAGAGATGCAGTGAGGTCGTCCCCCTGTCTTTGTCTCCTTGCTGTCTCTCTTTCCTTCTCAGCGGCGCAGGCTAGGGGCAGGAGAGTAAACACAGATGCTGAGAAGCAAACTGAAGGACAGCCTTTTTATCAGCTATGACAGCCCTGGCTGCTGTACGAATCAAACAAACAGTGCAAGCGAGTGTGTCGCTTTAATAAAGTGCCAGAGTTAGAAAGTAGGTATGAAACACAGACTCAGAGACACAGATAAGGAGGAGAACAGATATGTGGACGGGAACCTCTTCATGAAGCATTAAGCCCATCTTAATTCATGCGAGCTCATGAATCGGTATCATCGCCGTTACCGGGAGCCGTCAGAGCCAATTAAGACCTGGGAAGCCAGCAAAGCATCATGGCTACCTCAGGGTGAATTCATTACTGCGTTTTTTTTTTTTTTTTAATGCAGGCGTTAAGATTTACACAGAGTGTGTCGACTGCGGTGCCTTCTGAGGATCCACGGTGCAGAAACGGCTCGCCCCCTTCACCTCAATCCAGTGCAACAGCTGTGACACCCTGAGCCGAGGGAGGCAGGGAGGAGCCGGGAATGGAACAGAGTGGGGAGGGGCAACACTTAGGGAAGAAGGCAGTTTTGTTCTGACAACGTACAGCTGTCTCGAATACTGTACAAGAGCCCACTCAAAGACAGCACACGCACTCGTCTTACCCCGTTTCTCATAATGACCCCGGCTTTATTTCACACCGAGCTCAGATTGGCATCGGGATCAGATTTCTTGCTATCTCTATGCCATTGTGTTTAAGAAAAAAATAAAACAAAGAGAGAGTCTATTACAAGCGTTCACGTCTGAAGTTGGCTAATCCACTTGCATTCTGTAAGCTTCCGTGTAAATCCAGTTTTATGCACGTACTCCTTTGCCCCTGTTAATCAGGAACAGCATGGTCCATATAGGGCAGGGGTTTCGTTTTTGCCATGACTCGTGCAGGTGCTTAAATTTTTCCCCCACGTATGCTAATCCTGCATTACAAAGGAGCACGAGACACACTGAAGAACTCTCCTTCTACCCTCTACCGCATGCACAAGCTTAAAGATGCCTATGATTTAGTGTCCTATTGACGGTGAAGTCAATAATATTTTCTTTCCCTTTCAGACAGAAATGCTCTCTAGGTCTCTGGGACATTGTAGGATGTAGCATCAAATCATAACTCAAATTTATGAATAAATAAAATTCATAAATTCTAAATCATAATTTCTCGCTCACAGTAAAGCCGTGTAGCATAGCCAGATTGTTGATTCACTTCGATTTTTAGCCAGTGTGTGTTTTTTAACTTTTTTATTCAATCTGATTCCATACCACTTAAGATTCATTGTCTTGTTTGTTCAAAGCAACTATATTCCTTACATGTTTGATATATTAAAGACTACTAAAAGCACTCAATAAATACTGAAATGCCGTACAAGTTGTGTTACTGATCTTTTAAGCATCACGTCTCATACAAAGCGATAAACTCCAGATTTCTCCTCCACACTCCGGTCCGCAAAAATGAGTGCATTTGGCAATAGCTTTTCAAGCGGTTTGTATTTTCTGCAAAAGCTGTGGTATGTTTTCTAGAAAATCGGTCAACCTCAGACCATTTAAAGTTTGGACGTTACCCGATTTTTAAATGTGGGAATCGGCTCTGAATTGAAAACAGACCCACTGATTCAATGAATCCGCCAAACCAACAAAAGATGAATTTAATTACATAATCGATTCAGTTTTGATTGATAAAGGAATGAGTTTTCCCTTCCTCCCCTCCCCTAAACCTGCAATTCTTTTTAAAACATCTTAATCTTGCATCTCTCCAATACATTCTCCATCAACTGTACTGAATAATTGTTACTAAATACCAGACGTTAAGATGAAAGACAGACAGTGGGCTGAGAAGTGAAAGAATGAACTGTACAACGTTGGCTGAAACTCACTACTTTTGAAACAAAGCAGACCATGTTATGAAAGATGTACTGTTAACAAAGTGTTTCTAGACCAGTAATTCTTACAAATCTGAAAGATTTCATCAACTGCCATGCAATCGATCAGGAAAAGGTCCATGAACTAAGCTCCGCCCACCACAGCTTCCCAGCTCGTTCGCTTTCGCTTAAACGGCTCATGTGGGACCTTGTTTCGGCGGGCGGGGGGACTTTGTGAGGTGAAAGAGACTGTGCCATTAAGCAATTCCATCCCAAATCAACATGAAGCCGCAGCGCAGCTTGTGCAGGCTTGTTGTCTCTGATTACCGCTGATGATTATTGTGTACAAATGTAACTAAATTTTTAACATCTGCCCTGGTTAGGAGGCTTTCGTGGTTAGTTGTGGTATTCGAACGGGCTTGGCTGCAACTGGTTCTGGGGCGTGACAGCATCTAGACACCTTTAAATACATTTAAACATGCATCTCCTTGGTGAAAGTTTTATTACCCACAATTCATACGTGTGTGTCTCATTTGAGCCACTTCAGGATGGTCACGTGAACATTACAGGCTTTGGTCCCGCTCGCTCACATCACCCGTTTAAACAGATCAGGCTGCAAAGATGCAAAGTTTGTTCCGCCACCTTGTAGTTGATTACTAATTAGGCAAGAAAGAAAATCGTCGTGCTGAAACGCAGTCTTGAGTCCTGCTTTTGCCGTCTTTACTTCTATATCTGCCATCTTATTAGTGCGACACTGAACTTCGTTGGAAAGCCGCGAATGAGCAGCGAAATCTGACGCACTGTTATGCATCGTTTCAAACAGTTCATTATTTCCCCTTATAAACACTACGCTAACTGCGCCGACAACGCCACCATATGATGTCAGTCAGCTCTGACGTCTCGCAGCAATGACGAAAATGCAACACCAAGCGATATTAACACCAGACTGACTAAGCAGATCAGGAATATTTCAATATTTTGCTGGGGGTTCCTTTCAATCCTTCACATCTTGTTTTCGGCTTGGCGCAGACAATCAGGAGAAGACGGACAGACAGGAGAAGCTCATGGCCCAGAACAATATAAGAGCCGAAGTGAGAATGTGGACCATTACACTGAGCTTCTATACCAATTTAAAATCCATGGCAGCTTCATTGAAATTTGACCTCAGGTCAGCTGAAGAGACTCAGACATTTATTAAGAGTTAAACAAAATGGCTGCCTTAATCCCCTTGTGGAGATGTTATCAGTTTCCTTGCTTCATCAGTGAGCTTAGTATTTACACAGAACCTTGTGTGTGTGTGTGTGTGTGTGTGTGTGTGTGTGTGTGTGTGTGTGTGTGTGTGTGTGTGTGTGAGAGAGAGAGTGAGAGAGGTTGAAAGAGACTATGAAAGAGGGGGCAAGCGAGCAGCGGATCCTGTGTATTTGTGGATCCTTTAGCAGTCTGATCCCTAATAAAGAAGCAAACGTGATATCTGAAGCTGGCAGTGTTAGCCTTGAATCATAAGAAACACCCCACACCGCCATTTTACACCTGGGGTAATTGTTAAAATGTCCTCTCTGTGTGTGTGTGAAGGGAGCATGACAAAGTGCGTAGTGAGCAGGGAGGGGGGGGGGGAAAGCTGATTTTTCAAAATCGAGACAGCTATGAAAGAATAAATACTGCCTAATCAAGAGCTCTGTTCTTCGCTTTTAACTGAAAAGGGATCGATACGATTTCAATTTTTTAAAGCTCTGTTTATGGAACGCAATAATCGGTCATTAAAAATGCAGGTGGCGCGTGTATGCGCAGCTAGCATAAATGATTCATGGTTTGATATCACTCCTGTATAATGGGCTTCTCCGGGGAGCCGGCGCTGCAGTGCTGCACGCTAGCCAGCCTGCTCGAGATGAAGAGAAAGAGAGGGGGAAAGGAAAAAAAAAACACAAACCCTTCCTGAGATGAAAGGAGCTCGGTGCAAACACGGAAACCAAAAAAAGAACGAAAGAGAAGAATAACACTAACACTCGAGCTAACCTAATGGTACAAAATATCGACAGAGCACCTCCCAGCCTTGTGGAAGAGACTACACAGCTTTCTAATGCCTGATGATTTCCAGGCACCGTTCCTTTTGTTTTGTTTTTTCTTTATTATTCCTCTTTCTTCTCTTCCCTTCTCTGTACTCCCCTCTGCCCTCTCACTTCCTTTGGAGAAAATGAAGATTATTGCTTGTGTGTCTGATTTCGACAAAGCAGCCAATCGAAATGCAGAGTTTAATACAATCTGGCATAATGAAGTGCTTTGCACTCGCCCCCTAATGCATACTAATTTAAAGACGGGCTCTCATAGGTACGGCGGCGCGTACGCCGAGGCAAGATGTCCGCTATGCATACGTGCCCGTACAATCTGGTTTTAGACCACACATACTGACAAAGCAAACGTCTTCAAAGCAAAGTGAACGCAGGGAAGAAAGAGGCGTGTTAAAATGCAGGGCTGGGGCTCGAATGGAAAGGTCAAGCATCATTACCACATGACTAAATAAACAGCCGTGCACAATGGCGACTGCAGCTGTCGTGTATAGTCACAGCCACACAGAGAGAGAGAGATGCCACTGCTGCTGCCTCTGGCTCGTTCCTCTGCCATCCTCCATCTTTATCCCTTTCTCCGCACAACCAGCACATTAGGATTGTCATATCCTGTATCGATCCTTATCCGCGCTCCGTGGCTTTGCTTCTACTACTCTCCCAGCCAGGCATGGGGATCAGGCCACTCTAGTGTGCTTCACACTGCATTAATATTAATTGCAACAGTATCCAGTGTCACACACACACACACACACACACACACACACACACACACACACACACACACACACACACACACACACACACACACAGAGAGGGTGAGGAGGAAAGAGAAAGAGAGACGGAGAAAAAAAAAGAAAGACAAGAGATCCCTCTAGATATTTACACGCTGCATCCTTTACTTAGAATACTACACAGAGCTCAGTGTGCATACATTATAAACAAAGTGTTTGGAATCGACTCGTGCTGATCTTTAAGTTAATTACCTTTTATTCATGCCCAAGATCTTCAAACCCCACCTCCCCACGATGTGCTCACCGTAAAATACGCTTTTAACTGAGAACCTTTTGCATAATCCTGATCCCAGGCTCAGAATACATTCTAAACTCATCTCTCAAAACGCAATCATTTGTGTTCACCTTGAAATGACGCCTCTATTGTTTCGTTATGACACCCTGCACATGTGGATAGAGAAGGGAGGAGGTGGCGATGTGGGAGGCATGTTAACCATGCGTGTCAATTGACCAATCAAAGCTCAAAATCTCACACACACACTTGCATATATACTATGCATATAAACTAGTGTGTGTGATATATACATACATACACACACACAGACATACATGTCTGTCTGTGTGTGTGTGTGTGTGTGTGTGTGTGTATATATATGTATATACACATACATGTATATACACGCATACATGTATATACACATACAAGACTTGAACCCATTCCTACAAATCACAATAGGCCTATGTAGCATAATAAAGATTATATGATTTGTAACAAACTGCCAGACAAACTATAGTATTGCGTTAATTATCTAAACATTTAATTGCTTTCAATCAGTAACTGTTGAAAGAAAAAACCTGATGACATCATCATATTCCCTACCCAGCCCAAGACGATGAGGTGATCTGATTGATCTGACAAATTAAACCGAGGACAAAGCTGTGTATTTCTGTGTTTTGTTCTGTGTATTTTATTTTTGATTGTGGAATCAAACATTTATTTTCATTTACTCCGTTTCTATGATCTCTTTCAGGTCGTTATGTAAGAACTGTGACTCATCCGGATTTCTGATTTTTCCCTGTTACACCAGACTCGGGTATTAACACCTCGGTCTTATCGAAGCTTCACTTTATGTCTTCGCTATATTCAATATTTGCCGGCTTTCACATTAATCCACATGAAAGGGGGTTTATCTTCCATTTCTGCACAAGTAGCGCTAATCAAGATGTAAATAAGCCCGAGGCATGACTATAAAATTAAAATTATAGGCCAGCCAGACAGACACAGGCGCCAATCCACACACCTCTTAGCCTGTAAAAATAGTACGCAGTCAAAGGCATTAGTGCTTTGACAGCTATATCCACCGACTGCCTGCCTGCCTCCTCCTTTTTTGTTTTTTTTCCTCCTCCTTTCTTCTTTCTCTACTTCATTCTCGCTTTTTATCAGCGGCGAGGAGAACTGACAGCATCCTTAACGGTGCAGCTTTTGCAACGTGTTACTGATTTCCCCCCAGACTCATCAGCGCAGTATTATCAAGTCAAATCAGGTGGCGCTGCGGTGCTCGGCTCTCGCAGACACCAAACGGCAGGGACGCGCACGATCGCAGCCCGCCGAGAAAACAAACGCGCTCTTTGATGAGTAAGCCTCTTCTCGTCCTCTGTCCTTTGCTCCCGCTCCTTCACCCGGACGGACAGATCGGAATCTCGGGAGCCAACTGTTACTGCATTATTGTTTCTCATTTTGAGTGTCTGACACAATTAAGGTCTGCCTGTCATTTCCTGCCAAAGCCTTTCATCCCCTGCTCAGATAGCGAGATTCAACCCATCTCTCTGCTCTCCATCTTTCTCTCTCTCTCTCTCTCTCTCTCTCTCTCTCTCTCTGTAGCCAAGGAAAGGTCACCCTTATTGCTCCTTTTCATCATCCTTATCGCCACACCACCATTTACAAGCGAGACAAGCCCTCCTCTGGCAGAGCCTCAGAAAGGTAAAGTAAGAGAGGACAATGAGAGAGGAAATCGCTCCCCTATCACGCCCCCCGCAGCACCACCACCATCACGTCTCCCCCCCATCTCGTTTGGGCTGTATTCACGGCTGCATGGTGAAGACAAAACCCTCAGGGGAGGAAGCAGAGAAAGCGCGAGGGAGAAATGTATTGTTTTCAGGCTAATTTGTAGTGCATGTCCATGATTAGCAGGGCATACTGCAACACCCTGTGAGGCTTCACTGGATAGAAATACTGTCTTTCTGTTTCGCTCTCTCTCCAAGGCATTATAGCTGCAATGTGACAAAACCGCTTGGGCGAGGAGTGAAATTTAAACTGCTGCTGTCAGGAGCATTATTTGGCTTTCATTGCGACGAGGTGCTCAAAGCAAAGACGACGCTGCCTCTCTGCTCCGTGTTTTTATTAATTCATGTTTGCGCATGGCCGCAACATGATAATTAATGACAGAAAGCCGGCTTTGTTTGCTGACAGTTGACACGGAGGTGAGTGATGACAGCACAGACCAAAACCTTTAAACGCAGCTGCTGGGTGACTATTAATATCACACGGCTTGCTGTCAGCGCAGGGGTTTTTAAAAGAAATCTTTTGGAGTATGGGTAGGGGTGCAAAAAGATGCCAGAAACAGGTCACTCTGTGCTACGAGTGCAAATCACCAGGGGTCAAGGAAAACATGTAGCAACAAAGTGTATCCAACCTTTCATTTCTGACTTGCTCGGCTCACTAAGGCCCACTGAAATGTTTTTTTTTTTTTTTTTTCACCTCCGAACGATGCGAATTGGAAAGTACAAAGCTCGCTCAGCGGCGTGGGCGAGCGAGATTCACTCAGCGCTAATTAGCATTCTGCCAAGAGAGGACAACAACGCAGAACGTTTGGTCTACACTGCAGAGCTCCGGACAGCTCGAGTCTAGAGCCTAGAGAAGGTGCACTTTGGCTTTAGGCTCCTCCACAGGCTGATAAATAAAATGGACATGCTGTCCACAACCCCCACCTCCACCACATCAAGTATGCTTCTTAAAGAAACAACAAAACGCCCTGCCACCTGGAGGGGGAAAAAAAAAACCCACATGCACGCACACATCCTTCAGCCATCTGTAATTTGCTTGAAAGGTGAGGAATGACTGCATGTGACAAGACAGTAATTAATCTCCGTGCAAGAAAAGAAAGGAAGGTTACAAAGCTGGCTCAATTATGCTCCGATGCAGTCTGTTCCTAACAGGCGAGGCAGGACTCGGAGAACACTTAAGATGACAAAAGAGAGCGGCGAATCTGATGTCATCAGAAACAGGCAGTGATCTCGGAAATCGATGGCGGGATCAATGGAAGCGCCTGCCTCCCTCTCTGGAGCGGCACGGCCGTCGATCGCAATCAACAAAGAACCGCTGATCCACGGACAGGAACCGGCTGCTTCTTCTTCTCCGCCGCTATAACCTTCTCGTCCGAAATCTTGGGAAAAACCCTCCTGACACAAGAAACTGTAGAAATAACGAGCAGCTAAGTTGGGAAATGGTGGGGGGTGGGGGGGTATCGTCATCAGTGAAAAGGTGAGAAAACCAGAGTCAGGCAGTGTTCCTGCTTAATTAGTATTTCTGCTGTTTCGCGCAAAAGGAGGCAGGAAGTGGAAGGTTGATTGCCTTTTATTTTGCAGCCTAGCAGCTTCATCGCGCCCGCGTCTTTATTACCCGAGGAGCCTAAAGATTTAGAGCGGCCCCGCAAACATCAATTTCAATAATTACGAGGAAAGTGTAAGCGAGAAAAGCACAGCCAACCCGCTCTCATCCATGGCACGCGGGCGCCCGTTTTATACCGACGCTCCGCTTTATGATAATATTTGACAGAAGTGTTTAAAAGCGTATGAACATAAGCGTGCTACACTTCACAGAGAAATTAATGTGGGCTGTACCGGAGCGCTCGAAGCAGAGAGGAACTCGATAATAACCTTGATAAGTAGTGATGTGTGTCAACAAGATAAGAAGGACGCGATATCAAGAGCCTAGATCCCGCGATGCTACGAGTCCCAGATGTTTTCATACTGTAGATTCAAAGAAAAAAAAAACTTAAGACTTAAGCTGCATTTGCAGGTTTTTCCCTGTGAAGCCCTAGAAAAAGGACAGGATGCGAGGAGGCAGAGAGAAGGGGAAAAAAAAAAACATGACAAGACACTCAGCTAACGTGACAAAGCAGCACAATGGAAATTCTAATGAGCGCAAATCTGACTATGAATAAGTCATGATTTCTACTGACTTATGAAAGAACTATAAGTGTTCATCTGTCTTTTGAGTTCCACCCCTCTGCGCTTTGGTAGAAAATGCTACTTGGCTAAAAGCTCTTCTTCTGAAAGAGACTACACAATCCTCCTGTGTTGTTCCTCTGTGCAACAAAGTTTTACACTCGAACTAGAGCACTGTTATGCAAAATATCCATATTTAAGGTGCAAGTAACAATACTTAAGATTCTCCCAGTTGAAAATGTTACACTTGCTTTAAAAAGATGATAACTGCTCTGCTTCCGATCGAAACCTTAAAAGAGGTTTCACAACAGATGACGTGCGAGATAATCACCACAGTTAGCGCTCGCATTCAACTGTACGAGCCTCATAGGGAGCTGAAACCAGACAAATGAAACGTAACGGAGACAAAGGCTCGATGCTATACACTAACCCCCCTTCGGCTACGTTTATTTTTAACTCGTTTTGTGCAGTGTGAACACAAACTGGAACCTAAATATACACTTTCACTCTGATTCAGTTCCTGAAAATGTCCTAATGTGTGTTCAAGGACAGATGGAAATCTATATAAGAGATATCTATAAAAGGATGTGTGGACATTTCAACACAATTATACTTCTGACATAAATTCACGTTAGCATGCAAGTTTGTGCACCCCGGTCAAATCAGATACTGTGTTTGATTTAAGTGTAATAAGCTAATACAAACGTTTACATGTACAGTTACTTCATAATCGATTGTGAAAAATAAACAGAGCGAAATATATTCAAGGAAAATAAATCTACATAATGTGCAAAGATTGTGCACCCCTGATCGAATCATACGTTGTTTGTTTTTAGGTAGAATAGGTTATTACAAACGTTGATGCACAGTTACTTCATAATTGATAATCTTCTATACAAACACAAGAAATAAACTGATATGTGCAAAAGTTTGTGCACCCTGGTTAATTCACATATTGTGTAATTTATGAATTAACCATGTATTAACAAGTCAATACTTAGTAATACCCTAAATTTAAGTCTTTCAGTCTCTTGAGCCAGCTTAAAGCATTTCTATTAATGCACTATTTAGGCATTTTATCCATGCAGAACACTTCTCATTCTGAGAAACATCTTGCCTCAAATATCAAAAAAGTAAGTAAATTAATAAAGGGGTACAAATATTTGTATAACTTTAATTACAGCTAACCTACGCATGGGCCTGTACTCACTGGGTTCTTTTTATCTATCCACTACATAGATATAACTAGAATAAGATGTAACTATCCATCGACATCAAGAGAAGAGTAAACTGTGCATGGCGTGCAAAGACCTGGAAGTTATTAAGATAGAAAAGGAGCTGCTTTGACATAATTCTCACATCTACCCTAGATAAGAGCCCGTAGTTACTAATATACCGAGTTTGACTCGTCTTAAAGATAGGTGATACAATTACAGTCTCTCAGCTACTCGAGAAACTGACAGGCTGATGATCTGTACAATAGGACAGACCTAGAACTTTTTTTTTTTTTTGAGAATAAGAAATTTGTATTCATATCATAGATTTTGAATCCTTGAGTGAATCCATGATCAGATCCAGTTTTTTTTTTCCTGATAT
>JAAGKR010008466.1:0-12186 GCA_011419295.1 Clarias macrocephalus
GTGGTGTGTGCGTGTGTGTGTGTGTGTGTGTGTGTGTGTGTGTGTGTGTGTGTGTGTGGGTGTGTGTGTGTGTGTGTGTGTGTGTGGGTTTTTAAGGGGCATCTATATGATGTTTTTGCTGAAGATGCTTCAGGTAGATTGATGGAAATGGAATGAAAATCTTCACCTCTCTCCATAAGAATGCATGTGTGAAAAACTCAATCTTGAGATTATTGTAATATTATAGGCTGTGTTAGATAATATGAAGATTTTATATGCTAGCATCTGTACTGCTAACATATAAGGATAGAAGTTGAATAACGACATATATGTACTGTATATATGCACACTACCAGTCATTAGTTTGGACACAAGTTTGGATTTATTTTCTAGAACAATACAAAATAACATGTATAGCATTAGATAATTAAGTAACAACAACAACAACAACAACAACAACAACAACAACAACAACAACAACGGTCAGTTGGAATTCTAAAGCATGAAAGTCACCATTCTGGAGTAGTTCTTGCAAGAACAGTATTGTTAAGTGCATTTGTAAAACCCATCAAGCACTATGATGAAACTGTCTCTTATGAAGACCTTCCCAGGAAAGCAAGACCAAACCCTACCTCTGCTGCAGAGGAGAAATTCATTTAGAGTTACCAGCCTCAGAAATCACCAATTAACAAAACAACTTAGATCAGCGCCGTTATAAAGGCTTTACAGAGCATAAGTTCAATTCAATTCAGTTCAATTAACAATTGCCATTGTCGCAAAGCAGCTTTACACAATCAAAAGAATTATTTAAGTTTGTCTGAAATGTGAATATGTATGCACCAAAATGATCAGATTGTCCCTGATGAGCAAGCCGAGGACGACGGCGACAGTGGCAAGGAAAAACTCCCTGAGATGGCAGTAGGAAGAAACCTTGAAAGGAACCAGACTCAACAGGGAACCCATCCTTATTTGGGTGAAACAGATAGCAGGGATTGATCTGCATCATACTGTGTGAGACTGGAAGTTCAGTATAACAGGAGATGTGTTTAAGATAATATGGATTCCACTTTGTTATTGGAGGCTCAGGTAGACTATAGGAAACTCCAGTCCTGAACTATCGAGCGACTGAAGTCATGACTCCTCAGCCAACAGCTGTCAGCATCAGCCGAGGCCAGGACCGTCTTCGTGGAAAAGTGGAACACGTGCATCTCAGGTAGACCACAAGGGGCCTCCATGCAGCAAGATCTCAAACAAGAAGCGGGATACCAGGACGAGTCAGACAGGTCCAGAGGGCATAGAGTAGCAAACAGATCTCAAAAATAACTGTTCAAAGGAGATTATTGCAGGTTTTTTTCAATGCCTTTAGCATTGAATTACAATATAGAGAGACATAAAAATCAGGAAAGACTAAAATGTGTCTAAACTTTTGAGCTGTTGTACATACACACATTCACATGCAGGCAAAAACACATTTTGCACTGAAGAGATCTGGAGACGCAGTTCAGTGTTATGGCTTGGGTGGGCCTGTCTGACATCGGAGGCAACTTACTGAGTCTCTCTTTGCCTCTGTCTTATAACCCAGTAAAAGGGGGCACTGGCCTATTAATTGCCTTGACAGTGATAAAGGAAATAAGGGGATGCTATTTGTCTTTAATACTGTGGCTCGCATATTACCCCAAGACAAATGGAAACTGTTTCCCAACATGAGCTGCTCTCATTTTTTCCCTCCCAGGTAGGCTATGATTAGAGACTTGAGGGTATTTAGAGGTGAGTACATTGTTTTCGAAGATGTTTTCAGCCCCCTTGAGTTTCAGCAGCTGCAAAGGCAAAGTGTAAGGCAAAGTGTCAGGCGTGTGTGGCTGGCACCTGTGAACGATTAAAGGTCAGAGGTCAAGGAGAGGGCAAACCCCTAGTGGTCAGAGGTCATGGAGCAGTGGGAGAGAAATGGCCACTGAAAATTTCTGAATAAAATAACTGTTGTTAGGAACACTGACCATACATGGCCTCTTTGCCGTCCTGCTTTGTTTTTTCCTACCTCCACCCTGAACCACACAGAGGATTAGCACAGAAACGTTGACCCTGGCACCCTGCTCAAGAAACTCCACAAAGATAGGTGGTGAGCTGTGTGACTCATCATGTGCCGCTTGTCATTTCCCTGAGTGCCTCATACTGAAGCGGTTTATTAGCTACAATCAGTGGCTCTAGCTTGAGGTATTTCATTTTGCAGCGTGAATTTAGCTTAACTTGAGGTCATTTAAATCAATCTTATATCTTCAGTGTTAACTATTGGTTTCTTTCTTTGAAGGTTCTTTCATCATACAGTTAAAAAAAAGCACTTACAATATGGCGCAGAAAAAAGGTTTTATGTGATTTTTTTTTTCTTATATGCGTGAATAAACAAAATTATAATACAACTAGGCTCATTCTAGACGTTATGGTAAACCGAATTCAAAAATTCAAATTAGCATGAAAGGCAGACGACAATGAACTTAGCGTGGAGGATCTGCATTAACAGATGCACACACTCACACATGCAAACACTCATTAAATCACTCCTGGTCTTTACCTGACTGTAGCTACTATTATCATCAAAGATAAAATAGCGTTTTTTTTTATTTATTGCTAATTAGATGGATATACTGTAGCTCATAATTTCAATGTGATAACACCAGTTTAGCTAAATTGACTTTTAATGCTAAAATTGTTTAGTAGCTACAGTATCATCTTTATCACATCATCATCCACACCAAAGCTCAGTCTTTGGTAATAACAATGACATCTGATATTTTTTTATTTTAAGATATTTTAAAATAACTTCCAGTTCCTTTGGCTTTAGTATTGGTAGCTTGGTGCTGTGATTTCAAGCGGCTCTGTTATACTCATATATTGAACTTAGACTCATACTGAAACTATACAAGGGTTAAAAGCATTTATCTAAGTTACAGAGGATTAATGCTCTAGAAGTAGCATGATTACATTTGGGTGATAAAACAGGTTTACATATATACAATCATTCTTACAATTAGTGAACATATTTGCTTATGATTAATTAATTGATCAGTTTTTATTAGAATGATCAGTGTTTAACATTCCTCTTTATTGGAGTGATCTACGTAAAAAAATAATAATTTATACACACTATAGGTAATTTGTGAATGACACTTCAGACTAATCTGCATGTTTTTGGACTGTGGGAGGAAACTGGAATACTCGGAGGAAAACCACCAATCACATTAAAAACATGCAAACTCCATGCACACATACTGTACCAGAAGCAGGAATTGAACCCCGACCCTGGAGGTGCGAGGCGGCAGTGCTGACCTATAAGCGATCGTCCCACCAGCACAAACTACACCAGAGGTTCTTAAAATAGGGTTTCCAACCACATATGGGATCATATGAATTACAAAAGGGCAAACATGTAATTACTCCCTAATTGACTTGTAAGCTGGATATTTGCCCCAAAAGTTTGAAAGCTTTTGAACTATACTCATTGATCCCTTCATTCATTTCACTTGGTACACATCTACAATAGTATCAATAACAACACAGTAATTGATGCATTATTATAACAGCAATCAAAGTAAGTGTTCTGCGTTCATCCTAATGGCCTGGGCGTATCACAGCGTTGTATAATGTGCAGACATCGGGATACAAGTCAAAGCTCAGATTCACCCTATGCCCCAGTCTTCTGTGTCCTTCATCAGAACACAGAGACAAAAATATTAGCTCCAGTCTCACTTCCTCAAGACACACTTTGTTAACACATTCAAATGAGGCTGATATTCAATCAATAAAGATTAACTTGCCCAAGGTAAGACCAGTTTTTTTTCCCTCAGTACATTCAGAGGAAAAAAGCCAAATACGATTATGCATATGAGCGAGTTATACTGAGATGAGCACAGTTTAATATATGGTAATTATTTGACAGGATATACTTACACACCGATTAGCATATCAGGAAGACCAGACAGAGATAGAGCGGCAGTGTGTGAGGAATGAAAAAGCAGTGCGGTCTGATAAATGCCCCCATCATCCCCCCCATTCCCCCCCCATTCCCCCCCCCCCGCCCCCGTCCTGCACCACCCCAAAAAAACTTACACGAGGAACCAGACCAGGGCTGCCATGGGCTTTTTTGTTCACGTGTGCTGAGTCTGTGTCGAGCTCCTGATAAAGCATTACAGAGACCCTGTACTTATTGCGGACACACATCTCGTCACAACGACATCGATATAAAGACTCATGGATCCAGTTTAGTCTAGCTAAATCTATTTGTTTCTAGACATGCATGTGTCTTGTTCATGGCATTAGACAAACTACAAACTGTCAGATCTGGGTTTATGTACTGTAATCTGTCATTGAATATATATTTCTGTCTGCAGTCTTGTGCACCTGGCACTCTAATATCAATAATCTGTCGGCAGTGTGGAGATCTCCAGACTAAGGCATTTCTGGTTAGTTCTGTACATCATTGCCAGATACAATTATTGTATTGATTATCATCTGGAAATACTTAGATCAGACAGATAAATATCTGACGAGATGACCTACAGGTGGTCCAGTGTGAGCTCTGTGGTCTGGTAAATTCCGCTTCGATTTTTCCTCACTGATTATTGACTACTGATTATTTTTGCATTTTTTTGTGTTTAATTTGTTCATTTTAATTTATATCTTTGTTTCTTTGACTATGTAAGAAATAAAACAAATCAGGGAGTGCTGTTGTAGAAAAACAATCAATTACACCATTCTGTGATGCCTCAAATATGATTATACACTAAACACGTAATGGCCCAAAGTGTTTTTTTTTTCTTCTTCTTACACAACAGCAAATTTCCACATTCCTATTCTTTTTTCTCTTATTATAATTTCATAATTTATTAAATAATGACAATTAAGTGGAACAAGTTAGTTCATGTTTTCACTTAGAAGACACAAACCGTCATCACCGTACGCCGAGCAGCCATAACATTAACACCACATTAACACATTAATATTGATTATCGATTTAATACGCGTAAACTGGTGACAGAATCATAGACACCTAAGGGTCACCCATGCCCATAGGCAGCAAAGGCTAGACCGCCCTGGCTGATCCCAAAGAAAAGCCAAAGCAGCATAACCTGCTAAAAAAAAGTCAATGCTGACCATGATAGAAAGGCACCAGAATACACAGTGCACCAGACCCTACCATGCATGAGGACAGGCGGGCAAAGATACCAAGGCTTCCAGATTCCCCAGATCCCAATCGGGTCCGGATCATGGATAACAAACAAAGTCTGATCCACAGAGGCCCCAACTACAACCCAAAGGAACCATTGCCCAACCCCAGACCTTGAGTCACCCTGGTGGCACAACCCTAAACTGAGTTGGTCATAATGCTATACATAATACAAAGAAAAAAAAATACATTCATAGTAAACACTAAACAAGAACACTATGTATAAGTGTGTACACAGCATTTATATTTACCATGAAGCATATGGCTACTTGATGTACTAGACAGGCAGAATTTCTTCTTTTAAGACTTTGATCTTATTCAATTCACTCATAAATGACAAATGATAAATATTAAGTCAATTAAATTAAGTTATTATTGAATTCTGGTTGTTTGATTGCCATATACAGTATATTCTGTACTATGAGTCCTTCGCACAGTATGGTGTTTGAAGCACACTCTTCTCTACCACATATGCTGTATGTGAGCTTTTCTATACTGCTATGGAGTTGCCTACTGATGCTCAGACTCATCAAGTTTGATTTTGTCAACAGTGACATCTATGTTGAATATGGGCTTAATTGTGGCACTAGAGGCTACAGAGGCTCCGCTCAAGAACCTGTAATTTTCTGCTTCTGAGATGTTGCGGTGAAATGAGTTTCTAACTACACCGTCTTTTTGTTGAAGGTTTTCTTCTTGTGGTCGCTGCTCTAATTGAATCACCACAGAGTCAGTGTATCATTTCTAACTTTGGTATTAGTGTTTAATCAGGCATGCTGCGGACCAGCTTGGTGAGGTGAAGGGGTTCTTTTGTGAGGCGCCCATCTGTTTGTGACACCAGGCCCAGTTGGGGCCCAGTGGGTGCAGCCAAAACAAAGAGAGAGAGAGAGAGAGAGAGAGAGAGAGAGAGAGCGAGAGAGATGTACAGTACAAAAGTTAATAGACATCCTGTTTTGCTTGTAAATATGCTATTGTGAATTATTCCTTCTCTCTCTCTTGCTTTCTCTACATCTCTCCAGTATCTTCAGTTCCATTTTCTAAGGAAAGCCCCAAAAATAGGAATCCACCCTGGATAAGATACCAGGCCATCACAGAGCATCACGCACACATATGTAATAAAATATCGTTGTTTGTGAATAATAACAGTTATTTAGAGAAATGACACACACTTAAATTTGATATTGACATTTCCTCATTGTTCCAGTGAAACTTTATTAACTGGCTAATATTAAGAGGAATACTACTTTAAGAGGAATGCTATGTACCAGTATGTATTTTGGTACCTATAGTTCTACGGTTACTAAGGACGTTTTCACATTACTGATTTTTATCATGCCCAGGAACGATTGACCCCCCCACCCCCATCCCCCCTCCCATCCCCCCTCCCATCCCCCCTCCCCTCTCCCCCACTGGGCAGTAGATGTAGCTCTCCGTTCTCGGGTACACTTGCGTATTTACACTCTCCGATACATCAGGTGGCAGTATGTACCCACTTGTTTTATGAGCCACCATTAAACACAAGCGAAGAAGAGAACATGGAAGTTTACTTTATGCTTAGCCTAATATTATTAATATTTCTGAAAAAATGTTCTGAATAGAGCAACGCTCTCGCATGCCGTCCTACTTCATCAGCTATGGCTATGTAGGTCAAATGATGAGATTGGCGTAGATGCGCACAGAAGGGGGATTTCAGAGGAGAACGATTGCACTGATGATGTCATGTCCAAACAGTGATCTACTTATACCTCAGGTATGATTGGCTCCCATGTCTGATTAGATCCGCACACGAGTAGGCTGCACCTCTTCGAGTGGATTCGGGCACGCTTCCGATCGTGAAACAATTGAGTTCTCACTGATTAAGATGAACCAGACTTTGGGATCAAGTGTTTTTGGAAACGATCCCGGGGCCCTAATGTAAAAACAGCCTTACTGGCACATGGGTTTGATAGCCATGCCATAGTTTCAGCCATATTCTGTAGAAATTTAGATTTTTTTTTTATTCTGGAGAATTGTGGCATTTCTTTCTACAAAACTAAATAAAAATATTATGCAAAAAATGATAATTTCTGCATGTAGGGTCTCGCTTTAAACGTTTCTGATCTATATTTGATTAACACAGTCACATTGTTAATAATATTGTATCAGAATCCTCTAACAACCCACTAAAATACTTTCTAACAGAAAACATGGCTCTTACACAAACCAATGCAAATTCCAAATGTGAATGATAATGTCCCATATTGTCTGTCATTAATTCTTACCCTGCTGTGGCTTTATTTATGCATGGCAACTCACTGGCCTGCTGCAGAAGATACTGCACTCTGTGCTATTAGTGGCACGGGCTGCAAGCAGAGACCGGATTTTCTTCCACCCTTCAGCAACGATTGATTGTGACAGTGGTCTCACCCCTGCCTGCTCTGTACGGTGAAGGAAAGAGGGGGGAGAGGGGTTGAGGGGTTTCTACGCATGTTGGCACATTTGATGGGCTTCAGTTCTACTCTCCCATCACTCAGCTGGGGTCGCGACCCCACTGTAAACGGCCTGAATGTGGGGGCGGAGGAGGCGGGCGGAGGAGGAGGGGCCGGTCCTGTATCTTCACCTTAACAGCACTCGCTCTGAGATTCAAAGTGAACCCCAGGGCTCTGCTTCAGAGGATATTATGCCCCTTTTTCTTCCCCCAAATACCCCTCCTTCATCTCTCCAGCCAGGCAGGGGCAGCGGGACAATGCTATAAACATTAGCATGGCGTAAGGCTCTTATGAGGCGGAGTGGAGAGGAGTGTATAGCAGGGCTGCCTGCGGTTCGAGCCTGTCCTGGCCCAGCAGGTGCACCTGAGTACCGCACACTGACAGCGCTCACGCTACAACAGCAGAACAGCATGGACGCAGCCCAAAACAAATGGTGCCACAGGCTGGTGGCACTCACTCCCATATGGCCGTAGACACACTCAGGATGGAGGTCATCACTAATCTTTAGAGCAAATGCAAAGTCTTTAGATGCGTTAATTAGCACCGACTCAAGGTGTATGGTTCGGAATGCGCTGCCGTGACTGGTTGCTTGGTTTTGATGCTTGTTTCAATTATTTATTTATTTATTTATTTATTTATTTATTTATTTATTCTTGTTTCATTCCTTTCATACAAAGTCCAGAAGTGGTGGCAGATGACACATTGATTAAAATAGTGCTTGAAATGGTGAGTTTTCCCCTGTGGAGTGATGAAGTGGGTCTCTTGCTGGATTTGAACAAGTTTTTAAAATTTTTTTTAGGTTTCTATATTCTTTCTCATCATGCGCTGATGGAAGTTATTCACTGCTCATTGTCAAGTCTATTGTTGTGGGTTTGTCTGAGAGGTTTGTATCGAGCCTTTTACTTCACGACAACTGTCTCGATCGCTTCTGCAGATGGAGAGGAAGGCTGTTTTTCACACTGCTGCCCAAACAGTGTGCATATCCATGCGTATGCATATGTGCATGTTTGCATATTTGTCTAAAGATGACTCCCTGGATGTATGCACGTGTAGATGCACATCCCGCAGTCCCTTCTTAGCCCGGCCCCATATGCTGGCCCACGCTGCCCTTCAGCATGCCTCTGACCCGGCCCGCCCCTCCTCCTGGCCCACCCTGCCTGTCTACACTGGCTACACAAATTAGCACAATGCACAAGTAGGGCCTCTACATCCCACTTGACATGGGTCTGACCTCTGCAGCGTGGGTGCCTTTGCAGCGTGTGTGTGTGTGTGTGAGAGAGAGAGAGAGAGAGAGAGAGAGAGAGAGAGAGAGAGAGAGAGAGAGTGCGTCACCTTACTATCACTCGCATATGCACAGATCTGCCAGCCTATTGGGAAGTGGTGCGGTGGGGGTGGGGTGTGTGAAAGCAAAAGGGGTGAGAAAGGGTGCAGGAGGGATCGTGAGGTTGCCTGGTCAATTAAATTCACATTGGAGATAAATGATTTGCAAATGATATACAAACAAGTAAGTGCCTCATGCTCGAGAGATATCAAGGGCTCCTCTTTCATGGCCTATTGACATGCGAACTAGACCCTGCCAATGTCCTATAGATCTTACACACATATACATGGAATAGTTAACACAGGCTGGGTTTAAAGAGTTCTAATTAGACACGGTCAGTTTTTTTTTATAACTTGGTTTACATTACCTTAGAGGAATATTAAACATAATTCATATAGACTTAATTAAAATGTATCTTATTTAGATACATTTAATACAGTTTGATCTTATGCAGTGCGTGTGTGTGAGTGTGTGAGTGTGTGTTTGTGCAAATATTTGGTCTCATCTGCAATGTTCTCTGAGAGACATAATAGTCATGGAGAGATTTCCAAACCAGAGCTCTCAAGTGTGTGCGTGCATGCATGTGTGTGTGTGTGTGTGTGTGTGTGTGTGTGTGTGTGTGTGTGTGTGTGTGTGTGTGTGTGTGTGTGTGTGTGTGTGTGCACGTGTACTTGTTTGTTTGTATGTGTGTATGTGTGTGCACTGTAGTGAAAGCCTTGTTACAGTCCCCCCTCTGTCTGCTCTCAGAGGAGTTGATGATACTAAAGACACTAAACAGGACCCCGGCTGTGATGGCAGTGAGGGAGGGGCAGGGGTGGGGGGTATCGGTGCCCCCTCAGCCCTTCAGCATTCTGCTCCTTTACAACGTTACAAAATAGGCTTTTAATTTTCCTGAGCGGCTGGGGCGTGCGAGTCCTGCCTGCATCAATCATCATCATGAGGCTGCAGGCGCGAGGCTGCTCCCCAGGGTCCTCTCCCCTTCTGCTGCCCGGGGCCTGCAGGCTGCCTCATTCTCTCTCTCTCTCTCTCTCTCTCTCTCTCTCTCTCTCTCTCTCTCAATCCCAGTCTCTCTGCTTCTCTCACATTATCCTCTGACTCTTTACTCTCTTGCTCTCTTCTCTTACATCTATCTCTCTTTTCGTTCTAGTCCGGTCTGTCCACAGCGCCGCTCTGTGTTACACTGCGACTGAATCAGCTTCCCCTGGAGCAATGGAGAGAGCATCAGCATCAGTAACAGACACGGACGTTCTCTAACTCCAGCTCACCCCATGCTATTCTGCACTAGTCTGTATTTTTCCCCAACATCTGGAAACTGCACTTGAATTAACAATCTGTGATTGTTTGTTCTATAATGGAATTAGCAGACTGACCTTTTGTAAACATCTTAATTACTGTTTATTAGTAGAACGATTTTTCTTTTCATCCGCTGCTGCTTGTTTAGACGTTTACAGTGAAGGGAGCACAGTCCTGCCCTGACCCTAAAGGGCAGATAGAGTGACCAAAATGATCCAACAGGCACATGTGTTTAGTTTGTGCAGCATTACAGGATTTACAAATGTGTCATTGAATATTGATAACTTTATGTACAGAGAGCAATCAATAAAAGCATGTTTTGACTCAAATGCATGATTTCACCTGAAATAGCATATTAAAGTGATACTGCCGCTAGTAGGGCAGTGGTGGCTCAGGCGATTGAGGTTCTGGGTTGATAATCGAGGGTCAGATGTTTAACCCTACATCCCATACAACCCAGAGATGCATCCAGTGCCGGTCCCAAGCCAGAGTAGAATCTGTTCGGGCTGCGACAGGGAAAAGATCCGGGATAAAGCCTGTGCCAGATATTGAAGCTCAGATGATCCCCTAGTAAAAAAATTCCCAAAAATAAAAGTCTGACAAATATGATAAAGGCTCCATAAGTACTGTGGCACATTCTCCAAGATGCTCAGGAAAACTCTTATAAAACTGCACAATGTACCGGAGACTCATGATGTTTTGTCACACAAAAATATTGACTTTGTTTAGTTTATTACTGATTATTGCTTTCATGCTTTTTTATAAAAAATATTCAAACATTAAATGTCATTCATTCTGAAGGTATATTTGCTTTACAGCATTTCTGCGAATATTCCTAAGACTGTTATAGTGCATATGCAATATATATTTTTCAATGAGATTATGATTATTTATTAAAGAATTTTTTTTTAGTTTCTAAATATTTATACCTATCCTTGCATTTTTAAAATAAATAATATAATATAAGTATTTACTTTACTTATGAATTACTTAAAGTTTACAATAAACAAAGCAACCCATATTTTACTTATACATACATATACAGCATTATTTAACTTTTTTATATTTTTGTTAACTTTTGCTACGAATCTGGTCATTTGTTTGCTACATATGGTCGAAAATGTTCTGCGTTTACATAAAAACCAGCAAGTTACTCATGACAGACTATTTCAAGCAACCATTATTGACTTTTAAAGCAATTATAGTGTGATTTAATTTGAATCCAGTTACTAGACCTTGGTTTGAGATGCTTTCAAAAACTAGTTCTAGGATGTATGAATAACCAATCAGATTGCAGCCAGCTATATTAGTGAGTAACATCACTATTTATCCATCAAAACATTTTATCCTGTGTGATGGAACTTATCCCAGCACACACACACGCACACACACACACGCACACACACACACACACACACACACACACACACACACACACACACACGCACGCACGCACGCACACACGCACACACACACGCACGCACACACGCACACACACACACATAGACACATAGACACACACACACAATAAAAACATTATGGGCAATTTGAAAATGTAAATCAGCCCAAAATTTTAAACACAGTACCAGTCAAAATCTCAGGAAAGCAGGATCAAAACTTACCTCTGTTGCAGAGGAGAAGTTCATTTACAGTCACCAGAGTTATAATTCACCAATTAACAACCAGCACCTCAGATTAGAGCCGTTATGAAGGCTTTACAAAGCATATGCAGCACATCCCAATATCGACTGTTCAAAGGAGATTAATGCACATTTCGGAGACCTTTAGCATTGAATGTAGAAAGAAAGAAAAAAAACAGTAAAGACCATTGAATTAGAAGGTGTGTCCAGACTTTTGACTGACAGTGTAAATCAAACAAAAAAGTGCATTATACTGTATACTGCCCTCCC
>JAAGKR010008466.1:13013-31198 GCA_011419295.1 Clarias macrocephalus
TTTACTGCCCCCCCCTCCCCCCCCCCCCCCCCCCCCCCATTCAAATTGATCTCTCCTCCGCTGGTTTATCTCAAAACCAGATAGTGTGATTTTATAATGTCACCTCCCAGACACTACTCCAAATGTGGCAATATTAAATTGGTGTGAATAGAGCAAATGAAATAATGATGGAAGAGTCAGAACTCAATGACAAATAGTGGGTAATTAGTTGGGAGTGGTTTTACACTGCAAACAAGCTAATGATGTGTCATGACATTAAAATAAAAGGAGGGAAGATAAGAGAGACATCATTTGCAGTTGTTACAATGAATTCGAAAATGAATCTTGGCGAACATTTTGACTGACGTTGCTAGTCCCAGTGACAGGTGAAGTATGCAGGTCATTTGAATGTAAACCTGAGAACCTAAAGACAGAAATACATTAAGTGATTCACACTACAATATTAACAGTACGCCTAATTAGGCCGTAAGACTAATGTGTGAGTTAATGATTTTGAAGCTGTGATGTACAATATAAATGTGTAAACCATGTGAGCACACCATGGCGCTTCTGATTACTGATTAACCTGTAATCCAAACATCACTAAACATCACTTCCTTTGTCATGACAAGTCATCTTGAAGTGATTTAGGGGAGGAGGGGCTTGCTGCTGCCTTTCCACGGGTGACTCCACCGTCATTCGGACTGGTAACAGTAATTCAGTAACAGCATGGGGCAGGACTCTGATTGCTAGACAATCAGGCGCTAAGCAGTGAAGTGTGTAACAGATCATGTAACACATCCTAACTGTACTTGTGCCTGACATGGAACAGAAGGCACTCTGTGTCTCACGCTTTCTCCATCTCGCTCTCGTCTCTCTATCCCTGCCTCGTCCCCTTTTAGCCTTTTTTACTTTTCCATCTCTCATCGTCTGCACTGCCTCAGGCTCTAATCTGATAAAGCAGCCGAGAGGTGTGATAAGGCTGAGCCCCGAGCACTAGACCCCCCTCACCGGAGCATTTAGTATGCATAGACCTCAGCTATCTGCTCCGCTGCACCTTGACTCCCACTGATCAGGCTGGCTGACAACAGCCCCTCCACCCCCTCTGCCCCCTCCACAGGCAGCCCTAACAGCACCCTCTTGCCCTGAAGGAGAGTAGTGGGGGACCAGAACATGAGGGCAAAGGGGCAGCAAGCTCATCTCCTTTTCGCTAAATCTGCTGCGCTGTAGGAGACTGGCATGTGACCTAGCAGGTGCTGGCTGCCCCAATACACCAGCAGGTGTCAAATATAACACCAAACCTCATGCAAAACATTAAGAACATGATTTCTTTTCTGCAATACTCATTACTCATTACAGTGAACCTGGTGCTTATTTTCAGCCACAATCTGATATAAAAAACAGCACTGGTGATGACTTGGTCATATTTGTCTTTGTTGAGCAGAGCAGCACAACACCAAAATGGTTCTAACTCCCAAACAGATCTCACATTTATGAATTTGTATACGGCTTGGAGGAAGGGTTAGCACTGGTATCTTGTCTTCAGTACCCCGTTGGTATAGGTACCCTCCTGCTGAGATATATATAGACCAAAAGTTTGGACACACCTTCTCATTCAAAGAGGTTGAATTTGTATTATGGCAAGAAAAAAGCAGCTAAGTAAAGAAAAACAAGTGGCCATCATTACTTTAAGAAATAAAGGTCAGTCAGTCCGAAAAATTGGGAAAACTTTGAAAGTGTTCCCAAGTGCAGTCACAAAAACCATCAAGCGCTACAAAGAAACTGGCTCACATGCGGACCGCCCCAGGAAAGGAAGACCAAGAGTCACCTCTGCTGCGGAGGACAAGTTCATCCGAGTCACCAGCCTCAGAAATCGCAGGTTAACAGCAGCTCAGATCAGAGAGCAGGTCAATGCCACACAGAGTTCTAGCAGCAGACACGTCTCTAGAACAACTGTTAAGAGGAGACTGTGTGAATCAGGCCTTCATGGTAGAATATCTGCTAGGAAACCACTGCTAAGGACAGGCAACAAGTAGAAGAGACTTGTTTGGGCTAAAGAACACAATGAACAACACAATAAAGAACACAATGAACAACACAATAAAGAAAACTCTTTGAATGAGAAGGTGTGTCCAAACTTTTGGTCTGTACTGTATATATATATTGTCCAGTATCATCCATTATCATCTGGCTGTATGTTCATTTTGAAGTTTAGTGTATCAAAGTCCAGTGTAGTAATAACACAGCTGGAGTGATATGAACTCATAACCTGACATTGGCTTTGCCACTGAAGCCCCATTTGTCAGTTTTGGTCACTCAGCACTGACACACAGTTTATATAGTCACTGCGCTGTTTATCATGCAGCTTTTTCTGCACTGACACAAGACTTATCAACTGCTTGGCCGCTGTTTTGACAGGTTGACATCACCTGAGCCATCTATCATGTGATACTGTATTGTATTGGTTGTTAGAGGGTTTCATCAGATCAAAAAAAAAAAAAAAAAAAAAACACAGAAAGGGGTCAGAAACAAACCATGTGTCATCATAGTATCAGTCTTGATTAAAATGCATGTATTTAATTTAAAATGCTATCTTGCATTTTATCATGACTTTATCAGACATGTTGGCTCTCACTCTTCTTCTTACACCGAACCTGCATTCCTTTTTTCTGTTCTAGTCTTTCCTAGTATTCTCTCTCTCTGACTCAATTCATAAGAAAAGGTTATGGTTAGGGTTATTATTTATACCTGTTATACCACATCAATTAAAAATTCTCAGTTATGATTAGTCAGAATCTCTTGATTAATTTCCTATGGCAGCAGCTCAGACAGCAGTGCCCACTGTAATTCATATCACTTTTGACAATAGGCATTGTCACAAAGCAGCTAAAGAAATTTGGATGCACTTTTAGATCCCTGGTATAAATAATCTATGAATGTTTAGTCACATAATACTAAGTGTACTGAAAAGATTTTCTGTATAATAAGTGTCCTTGGATGAGAACAGGGCAGTCTTTATAACTACAGTACAACAGCAGTTCTTATTTTGAAAGATTCAGCTTCAAACCTGTTCACTCATCCTCTATACCGCTTTATCCTGTATACAGGGTCACGAGGGTCTGGAACCAATCCCAGGAGACTTAGAGCACAAAATGTGGTACACCCTGGATGGGGTGCCAATCCATCGCAGGGCACACACATTCATACACTAGGGGCAATTTGGGAACACCTAATGTGCATGTCTTTGGACTGTTCGAGGAGTACATGGGGGAAACACACCAAGCATTGGGAGAACAGAAAGACTGCATGCACACATGCGGGGATCGAACTTGGATCCTGCAGGTGCAAGCCATCATGGCTTCATAATTTCAATTATGAAGTGCTTGTTGTAATTCATTGCATATGTACCCTATATATGAATGTGCTTGCTCTAATATAATATAATGTCTCTAGTAACAGCTTACACAAGAACACATTGCACAATCATACACATAAAAAAAAAAAATATATATATATATATATATATTATATTATGTGATATATATTATATTGTGTGATATGGAGATATTTTCCATTTACCATTCCTGGAAGGACAGTGTATTGTTATACAGTTTAAAGGAGACATAAGTTCCTAGTTTCTTGGTAAGAAGATGACCTTTTTTTTTGACTTATTAAATATTAGCAAGAAATAAAAAATACTTTGAAGAAGGAATGACTGCTTTTAGCTGCTATAATGTAAATGAACATTCCGCAAGATTGCATGTAGCCACCAGGGGCTCATTAAGAAAACCAAAATGTGAAAATTTGTAACACTTATCAGTTTAGAATGTGCTGTTGTTTGAACATAAATGATTTCCATGTGATAGCATTTACCCTGATTTGGCTTTTCACCATTTGTTGATTCATTTTCTATAACATCACACCCTTAGGTGTCTCATTCCGTAGATATTAACTATTTCGTCATTACAAAGAAATCAAATCACATTGTCCTTGCTTAGACACATTTGTAAGAAGTAAATCTTCTCTCTGTTCTTTCCTCCTCTCTCTCTCTCTCTCTCTCTCTCTCCTCCCTTGTTCCTGGCTGCCACTCACCTAGGAGGCGTGCTGCTCAGTGATAATGGTAGTGGGAGAGCCAGCAGCAGTAGCTATCTGCGTCTGGTGTGGCTGAGATGGGATTTGGACCGGGCGCTCAGGCAGAAGTACTTATTACAGATCAGGGGCTTGAAGAGCAGCGCTGGGCCGGAGGAGGCCCGTGAACACTAAGACGTTCGTTAGTTTTTGCACTAACAATGGAAGATAAGACAAAAGCACTTGTTTGTTACCTCCTTCTCATGGCAGCCACACTGAATGTGCGCTGTTATCTGATAAGCCGCGATCACCTGCATGCATCCACACACACATCCACGCGCACGTTTACATAAGTCCAGTCCCTCACCCATGACCCTGTCCCCATCCCTCACAGAAAGCAGTGTGTGCTCACAAAGCTGCAGAGAGAGAAACCAGCTTGTTTTGTGGCCCTGCGATTTTTTTCTCCCCCCTCTGTTTTGTTCCCGTTGGAGTGCTCTCCTGGCTTATTTTCCTTTATTTTTATCGTTCCATCTGGCTGCTAGTCACACATTAATCTAAATTCCAAACAGGGCTCCACCAGTGGCGTTATCAACTCACAGTTGATGTGAGCGCCGGCCCAGGAGAGGGGACGCAGGCGAAAGGGAGAAAAACAACACACACCACCACAAATTGATGTGGGGAAAGAGAGGTAGAGAGAAACAGAGAGAGGGAGAGGGCGAGAGGCGAAGAACACGCTAGGGAGAATGAGAGTCATGAGTTTGTGAATGCGCGCTCCAGCTCTGACAGCCTGCATGCTGATGTCTCAGGCATACTTTTAGTTTAGCAAATGCCAGAACACATCCGTAATGCTATAAGATGAGCACAGCGGACCCTGTCATGACTCTGGTGATAAAGTAACATTAATGCATATCATAATAGATCCTGATGTGCTATTACTTCACTTCATACTTTCTGTGTTTCTGTAGTTCTCTTTGGAGAGAAACTCCAAATCTCAAAGTGCGGCATTTTAGTACTGTTGGTACTGTTGACTTAACCACAAAAGTGTTAGAACACATGAACAGAACCCTTTTCCGGCTTCCACTCATTTCAGCATATTATTATTATTATTATTATTATTATTATTATTATTATTATTATTATGACATAGGTACACAAGGTATGTCTATAAAAAAAGTGTTTTCTTCTTTTCTAGACTTTGCCTCATCACTACCACTAGACACTAAACACTATTACACTCAAGAGATGTGTGGTCCCTTTCTGTACAGTCTGTGTTTGGGAGGTTGTTGTGTTCCTTGTGTCCAGTTATACAATATATATTGAATCCTGTACTCAAATTGGCATTCTGAACTCTATTATAACCTTCTGGGACCATGGACATACATTATATGCAGTCGGTTGATGTCTGAACAGATCCCTGTTCGTGTATCCCTGTAGTATGATAAGATTGTCATCAACTACCAAAAGTTAAACTGAAACTAGTAGAGGGGGAGACAGGTATATATATTCGAACCCGGGTCTTCCGCATTACAGGCGAAACGCCTACAACTGAACCACCAGTGCCCTATTACAGGTGAAGTTAAATGACACATGCCTATGGGCACTGGTGGCTAAGTGGTAGGAAGTTTGCCTGACATGCGGAAGGCCCGTGCCCAAACCCCAGCCACTAGATGCAGTGCCAGTCCAATTTATGCAACATAAAAAACCTGTGCCAAGCTGTTGCCTCCCTTGCCAGGAGCAGCTAAAAGACATACATACTTACATATCCAGATCCATATATACAGTACGTCCCCAACATACAAACAACTTCAGTTCCAAGAGCTTGATTGTAAGTCCAATTTGTTCATAAGTCCAACAACCATTACATAGGTACTAGGATACTAACACAACTGGCTATACACAGTATAAAACTAACAAGATCCAGGCTTCCATGATCTTCTTCTTCAAAATCGTCCCGATGGTTGCACCATTGAGAACTGATCAATAGAATGAGCAACATCTGCCATCTTTTCACCTCACTGCATTCTCTCAATTATTGTCACTTTGGTCTCCATCATTATTGCTTGGCACTTCTTAGCAGTATCAGCTTCAGTATCAGCCGATCAAGGGACATCAAGTTATAGCTTTTTGCTAATGACAATAATTTAGGCATTTGTGATTTTAACACCCTTGTGACTCAATCAAACACATGGTTACTCAAACTGGTCACATACAATTCGAATCCTAACATGCCATACAACAACAATATCCATTTAAAAGATGTTGTATATAGAAAAAGTTTTACATCAGTACTTTTAAATAATGCTTGTGTATGTATTGTCTAGTGGTACTTGAATGATTATGATGAGTATGAGTTACATTAGTAGCTAAGTGACCTATACAAAATAATGTGCAAAATTGGATTCTGACTATAGATCTAGTTTATCATTTTTTTTTTATAAACTGGAGACAAAACTGTAATGAACCAAATCAAAGAAGTGTTGCAGTGTTGAGCAGATACCAAAAATGGAACTATGGGTTCCAGTGACAGTTTCATATTGTAGGTGACAAAAAATCCTGTATGGAGATTATCAGCATTTACTTCCAGAAGAATGTGACAAATCATTGGTGTACTCTATATTCACATATCTATGCAAGTATATTTATTAAGCAAATCTGTTGGGAAAAGAAATACAAGAAACCCTGAAGCCTTTTTTTGTCCAGAATTATGCCTTTCTTAACCACCTATGGATCACACCATCTGGCAACACACACAACCTTGGGCTAGTTCTGGACTATTGTTCTCTCCTCACGTTCCTTACCTGACTGCCATACGGCTTTCTCCTTTAAAGCATCAGAAGGATCCATTTCTAACCATGGATTAGCCTTGTGTCATCTTATGATTGGCAGGTCGTTCCTGGCAAGACTTTTTTCCTGCAACTGATCCAAGGTGCAGCTGCCTGACTTGGCTTCAGTCATCCAATGTTCTCCCATCTCACTCCATTTCTGCTTTTCCTGGTATGGCTTACTGTAGCTGTAGCACCTTAGATTAAAATGCTGATGCTTGCATACACAATAAAAAAAATAATAAATGGAAATGAAGGAATGTTACACACCTCTTATTTTTCTCAACATCTCTCAAAATCTGAGGAAGATCTACAGTATATTTAGACTGTAGATCTGTACTGGCATCCTGGTGCAGTCCAAACAGAGAGAATTCATTGTGTGTTTTCCCATCATGGCTCTAAAGGCTTCTTATTCCAAGGCCTAGCTCAACGGTATTTCTTACAGCCATAACTATGTATGTCTCTGCTATGAACTCTTACAAAGCACTTCTGTAATTACGCTCTGAAAAATATAACTGTAAGTGTGAATGTTAAACTTACTTGTTTTGTCTTTCACAGGGCTCCTGGATGTCCTGCCTGTTTTCCCAGTCTCAGACAAACTCCTAGTGCTGCACTAGTTGAAAGTTCACTGCACTTTCTGGATTTAAGAGTGCTGAGAGCCCTCCCACCCCTCTACATCTGCAATTGCATGCCTGATTCAGCATATCAAATAAGACCTCCTCTTCTGCACATACACCAACCCTGCATGCACCATGTTCCATTTCACACTTGCTTTGCGGAAACAAACCTGCTGATTTGACAACACCTTCTATTAAATTAACCCTATTGTTGCTGCACCCTTTGGCAGGCCAACATTTCGTTGTTGCTGTGGTGGCGGTGGGGGTATTGTTTTCATTCTTTTTGCTTATTATTACCTCTTCGGTCAGAGCTGGAATAATTAGGGCTGTATTGAAAACTAATAATGTTATGGATTAATGTGGGAGAACTTGACAGAAGCACATCATTGAGTGAGACAAATCCATGATATAAATTGGCAGACAAAGCACGAGGCAGTCAATACGGATTACGGTTAAGCCTCTACTCTTTGTCAGCGTTTGGACTGGCATCGATATGCTCTCACAGGTCTGCAGGGCCACGCTCTGCCAAGCGATGGGCTCGGAGATGGGGAGTAGAAGAGAGGGTTAAGAAGAGAAGTCGGGCATCCTGCCATATCATCCCCACCCCCAGCCTGTGCCTCAGCACCTCTCCATCACGCCTTCCTCAGCCTCAGCACGCTCACGTCAGCTGGGCAAACACTTGACTCATTGGCAAAATAAACAGCTCGCAAATAGAGGCAAAACAAGAACAACTGCCCTACATAGCAAACTGAATAAATCATGGAGGTCTGATGCAGGGATGAGAAGATGATAATGACTCTAGCCATTAGTCATACACAGATTCGAAGTCAAGCTGGGCAGGTGAATGGATCTGTCAGATTAAGGATTAGACGTTTAAGGTTTAAGTATGTGATAAACTGTCATATGGTTAGATAGTGAAAAAGGTTGTATGGGTATATACACAGATTTCTGTGTGTGTGTGTGTGTGTGTGTGTGTGTGTGTGTGTGTGTGTGTGTGTGTGTGTGTGTGTGTGTGTGTGTGTGTGTGTGTGTGTGTGTGTGTGTGTGTGTGTGTGTTGTCTCTTTGGTCTGTAGTAAGCACTTGTGAAGCAGTGGTGTTAACCCTGCCTTAACTCCCCCACGTCTCCACTGCAGTTCCACTTCCTCATTTTATCAGTCACACAACAGCCAGCGTGCAGGACAGAAAAATCAATTCAAATCCGAACCTGTTTACATCTCTAAATACCACCACCTGTGTGCACGCTTACAGTCAACACCTTTACAGTACATACGTTTAATTAGATAACACACATGGCTGTAGCTAGCAGTAAGGACACTAAAACCTAGACCTTAGTAGTTTCTGAACGCTTTTTTTTTAATGTACTTTTTTTTTTTTTTTTTTAATGTGCTCATTTTGGAACAAGCTTGCTGGTGGAAACTTTTTAGTATGAAAATTTTTTTTCAATAGTCTTTATATATCCATCCATCCACCCACCCATCCATCTAGGTACCTCTGTAATCCAACGAGGTAACCATGACAGCCAATAGTGATTACCATTGTATTTATTCCCATTTTACGACTGTAGTGGGACCTCCGGTCAACATTCACACATGCATTCACACACTATGGGCGATTTGGGAACACCAGTTAGCCTAATCTACATGTCTTTGTACTGTGGGAGGAAACCCGAGTACACGGAGGTAACCCACCAAGCATGGGGAAAACATACAAACTCCATGCACACAGACCCTGAGGCGGGAATCAAACCTGGACCCTGGAGATGTAAGGCAACACTGCTAACCACTAAACCACCAATTCTGTAATCATATATATATATTTTTTATAACAAATCATTGGATCAAATCCGATTAATTTCTGTAAATATAGTCTACAACAAACAGAGTATATCTGTAAGTGCAGTGTATCTATGTCTCTATAAGATATATTTCAAAGACAAGAAATACGTAGGTCATGTTTTTCTACACGGAGCACTCAAAATGCTATTGCATGTGAGATACAATTTGTTCCAACTTTTTTAAAATTATTATTTCTAGGCATAAAAGACAATTCTGTTTAATTCTGTCCCCAAGATACAGTATCACGATTGGGTTCAAATGTTTACACGAGTTTAATGTACATTACGTATATAGAGAGCAGATAATCTGTGTGCAAGTATTTTGTGTGCACATTTGAGTATCTTGTGCATGCAGTGTAGGTATTTTGTGTGCATTTTATGATTTAGTTTGTTAATTTGTGTTACTCAAATCTGTGCACAATGTAGTCAAGCGAGTGAACAAAAAAAAAAAAACAAACAATGCAAAGATATAGTGGGAGGGACATGATGATTAAGGTATGGGATAATGCCTGTATTAGGTGACTAACTTAGGACACAGGAAGTTTGCCCATTGACTTAATGACCTTTTATGATTAGGGATCAAGAGTTGCTTCCAGATTGTAACTTCTTGTTGAGAGATAAGTGATGCGCATATTATAGCATAAGATCTGACATAATGAAGATATACAAATGAGTGCCAAATCAGGGGCGGCGATGTATATAGTAATGATTGTAGTATGTAGTCTGTGTCACCTGCAGAGGACATGCTTCTTTTTTTTTTAATGTATGCCTTATCTGTAAGAACAACAATCATACACATATAATGAGATAAATATGAACCAGTATGAAATAAGAAAAAAGAATAACATGAGTGAAAACATAACATACAGAAATGAGATATTCTATTGATGTAGTAAACGTGGTATATAAACTATGAAGTGGCTTCACCACAGACCGCACTAAAATGTTGATCCAGGTTACATCGCTGTCGAGGCAGAAAAATGTAGCAGGAATGATTAGAGTCAGAACGACAGGGGAATCACTTCATCCATCCTTTATTTATGCGTTCATTCATACCCGCTTTCTAATTCTTTAATTTTTATGTTAATGACCAGCGGTGGCTGAATGAGACTATTTCGATGACATATCTCCAGTCTCGATCCATGGCCAGCTTAGCGTTCGATGAAAATCGTGCTGAAATCCGGGGAATAATTGTGTGAGGGAGGATTTGGTGCAGCTGAGGCTTTGCATTCAAATGGGTGGCCGTCTCAGCAGAGGCCCTGCAACTGCTTTATCATGGCTTTACAGCCAGCAGCTTGTTTATGAATAAAAAATCTGGCATGAAACCAGAAGAGTGAGTTGTCTTTGTTTTGTCAAGTGCGCTGAGACAAAATGCTTCCCGTGCTCTCTTGTATCTTCTCTTTCCCTTCTTGTGCTCTCTCTCTCTCTCTCGCTCTCTCTCTCTCTCTCTCTCTCTTTTTCCATCTCCAGGGATCTGCAGGGCAGCTGAACCCCGAGCCCCCCTACCTGACAAACTGTTGCCATGGGAATTGCTGTTCCTCTGTGAGCCTTATGTATCCCCCACCTCATCCCCCCAACCCCAATCTTACAAACAAACCCCAAATACACACTTCTGATGAGGGGGAAAACAACAGCGATCTCCCAAAAAAGCAAGCATACGTAGTCTCCCAGTCACTAAGCACATGCACCCATGCATCCATTTTGCACTTCAACAAGTTCATTAAATATTCATGATGCATAACTACAGCAGCAGTGCTCTTTCTTTCTTTCATTCTTGCGATATCTCTTTGTTTCATGCATAGTTCTTTCATGTTGGCCCTGTCATGTTTTTTTAAAGAAAAAGCAACAAGTGGTTGCTCTTTGACGGATGTATTGGACCTCACCTTACCTTTAACACACCTTCTTTCACCTTCTCATAATCATCCACATAGACAAACACTGATTTTTTCTTCACTGTAGTATACTATGGAGAGTATGAAAGAATAGATTTTTTATTTGGTATACACATTATTTAATATGCACGTTGGTGATGTAACAGCAGAATGATTTTTGCTTCAGATGGAAACGCACTCTGCTTTCTAGGACTTTTTGTTGGAAAGGTATAGTGATTATGGCTATGTTGTCTCATACACAGGAATGTAGGCACTTGTATACCTGTGTATCTATAGTGATCAGCCATAACATTACAATGCAAAAAGCCCAGTATTTTGTGCCACCAGGGCAGCTCTGTCCCCTCGTGGCATGACTGGGGTGTTCTGTAGTGTCTGGCACCAAAACATTGGCAGTGGATCTTTTGGGTGCTTTAGGTTCCGGTATGAGGCCTTCATTGATCAGACTTGTTTGAATTTTTTGATAAGGATATGGAGCCTTGGTTTGGAGCCTGGGTCAGCAGCCTTGGGCTCTTTGCCTGCCGTCCCCATGTGTGGTCGTTTGTGGTGCCTTTCTGGTGGCTTTCTATCCCGGCCAGCAGTTACTTTTTATTTTTATTTTAGTGATACGTGTTGCTTTGGGTTTTCTGTGGGACTGGATGGGATGGATTTTGGTGAGAGTGATCATGGTTGATTGCATGCCCATGATCCTTTTACCAGTTTACTAGTATATAATTGATCATCAATGTTGATGTGTTAATAGTATGTGGTGTTTAAACTTTACTCAGCAACTATCATACCTTACTTTACAGTATTGCATTTTCTTGCACTTTAGCCCAGATAGATAGATAGATAGATAGATAGATAGATGTATGGATGGATGGATGGATGGATGGATGGGGCAGTGGTAGCTCAGGAAGTTGAGGCATGGGGTCCCCAGTGCCAGTCCCAAGTCTAGAGAAATGGGTGGGTGTGGCAAGAAAAGCATCTGGTGTATAAATGTTGTTTTATATTGTATATTCCTATATATTCCTGATACTCACTGACCGATGACCTCATTTTTATTTTATAGTAATAGCATTCAAAAAATTCTAAACTTGACTTAAATTTGGCTGTCTGTCTATCTTGATTTTTACTGATATAAACAATATTTGCATAAACTGACACACAAAATTCATTCATATGCCCAGGAATCCTCCAGTGGCAGCAGATGGAAGAGATATGACAAGGATTAAAATGACCTTTTTTGTTTATTTTGTTTTATGCAGATACTTGTTTTTTTTTTCCTGACATTTTTTTTCACTCTGTTCCCCTAAGGTCAAAATAATCTAAGCTTTCTATGAATCACACTGCAGCCCAAAGGTCACTGGTAAACGGTAAGGTGAGGATGAAATAGAACACTTTCTATAAAATCAGTTTAAAATGTTTTTAAATGAGATTTTAAATACAATATTATGATTTTGTTGGAAAATGAAAATTTTATATAATTATATAGAACAATTTCGTACTCAGTATATATACTTACATACCTTGTAAAAACACCTTCATTAGGAACACCTGTACATTCATTTACAGTAGCTTTTTAATCAGCCATTCATGTAGCAATATCACTCACTCATCATCTATACTGCTTTATCCTGTGTACAGGGTTGCAGGGAGCCTATTCCAGGAGACTTAAACTACCAAGCATGTTAACTGGCAAAGTTCTCCTCACCAAGTATGGGGAGAACATGCAAACTCTATACACACAGACCCGAAGCGGGATTCGAACCGTGTCCCCATGGTGGTGCAAGGCACCAGTTCTGACCCTTAAGCCACTGTGCTACCTAGCAATTTTACAAAGCACAAAATCTTTCAGATACAGACCAAGAGCTTCAGTTAATGCTCACATCAAACATCAAAATGAAGAAAAGGAGTAATCTCTGTGATGGTACCCATGGTATGGGTTAGGTGTCAGATTAGTTGCTTTAAGTGATTCAGAAACTGCTGATCTCCTGGGAATAATCACACACAACATTTTACACAATGTAAATAATTACTTGTTACATCCATGATAAGCAGAAAAGCATCTCAGGTGCACAAAACATCAAACTTTGAGGTGGAAGGGCTACAATAGTAGAAGTCCATATCATGGAAAGAGTGCTCATTTGTGTTATTGTATATCATCAGTCTCTCTCTTTCTCTCTCTCTTTCTCTCAATGTTTTTTGTTTTCTGCACCATTCTATTTAAACTCTAGAGACCGTTCATTGTGAAAATCCCAAAAGATCGGCAGTTTCTAAAATACTCAAACCAGCCCACCTGGCACCAGACGCCATGCCATATGCAATGCCATGGACAGCTTGTCTTTATTCTGATACTTGATGAGAGCATTACCTTTGGCTCTTTACCTATATCTGCATGATTCTGTGCTTTGTGATGCTGCTACATGATTGGCTGATTATATAGCTACATAAATATCCAGTTCCAAATAAGGTGTACAATGAGCATATGACGTTTCATATACGACTTTTTTTACGACTTTAAATTTTCTGTCTAGAACAAAGTTTCATTAAAGTTATATGTTGGAAATAAATTTTCAGGATTGCTACTGTACAAAAGAAGGAACCCATTAAAGCATGGGTGGTTGCACAGTCTTCAGGTTCACACAGTTAGTTGAATTAGCTTGCAATGTTTGCAATAAACCTTGGGCTGCAAAAAATGTTATGAAGCATATTGAAAATAAAAAAAAAACAGAGTAAGACTTAACGATAGTGTTTTTTAAATTGCTCTTTGCTACAACATGGCTCTGTTTACCAAAAAGCAAAAGTGTGTGATGCTTACAGTGGTAGTGTGTGAAAGGCTGAGAGCAGGTTGAGGGTGGGGGATGAGGAGACAGCTAGCTGGCTGTCTAGCTCTTACCTGGGTGGCACAGCGTTGGGGCCAGGCTAAGCCCTGCTCTCCTTGCCTGAGTGGCTGAGCGTGCCACAGTGCCTGCTGCCAGCTTGCCCGCTGAACCATCTGACACACATTCACACCTTTCCCTGCTGGGCACCACGAGCCTGCACCACCCTGCCTCGGCACGTGTGCCTCTAAGCACACATAGCACAGCGGGAGTTTTTTTTTCTTTTCTGTGCGTCTCTCTCACACTGCTATGCTGTCTGTGTATGTATGTGTGTGACTGCATGTTTGTTGAAACACACTTCGTTTTTCGCATGTGTAAGATTGTTTGTGTGTGTGTGTTTATAGCTCCAGGCTGACATGTGCTCTTATTCCATGCTTAAGTTTACACAGTGAAACGGAAGCTAATGAAAAGACCTGCTCTGCTCCATATGTGCCCGGGTTCCTGCTATGCCACTCCATGTGTGTATTTGTGTGTGTGTGTGTGTTTGCGTCTGACATATAGGTTAGAAACGCAGATTGGACAAGCTCTTCTTGGTGTCTCTCGCTCATTTTTCCCCCTCTCTCTCCCTCTACCAACTGGGAATCACCTACGCTTGCCAGCCAAATCACTGACGTAGCAACAGTCTCCAACAGTCTGCCTGCCCATATGCCCAAAGCCTGTCTCTAACATTCGATCTGACATGAACCAACAGAATCCCATTTTAGGCCATTTTCAGTCTTAATGACAACAGGACAAATATTTGGTAACATGTACATTTAATTTGCTTCTTTCCCCTGTGCTATGCTTGTATCCTCTGTACCCTTGCATGTCTTTGTTATTGTTCCGGCAAGCCCCTGGTTTAAGCTATGCTAAATGAGGTCTTGTTATCACATAAAATCATTCGGATTAAACGCTTTCTGGCATCCTAAATCCTCCTTGTGTTCTCATTCGTATCTCTCATTCTCTGTCTGCTCTTTCTCCTCACCACCCCACCCCTTACCTCTATCTCTCTTTCTTTCTCTGTGTGTGTGTGTGTCTGTGTCTGTGTGTGTGAGTCTCCCTCCCTTTCATCATCCTCTCTCCTCTCCTCCTTCTCCTTCTCTATTTCTCCTTTCCTATCTGGCCGGTTTTTCTAATCTCTTGTGCTCGGGCAGTGTGACACACGCTGGCCCCTCGTGGACCCACAGATGCCTCCTGTCTGCGGGGGCACTTCCTGCGCAGGTGGGCCATGGGGCAGAGACGACGCAGGGTGCCACACGAGCGTGCCAGGATGAGCCGGGAGCCTCCGAGCTTCACCGCATCGCTCTCCCAGCGCCACCCAAACAGTACCAAGCCAGATGCTGCCTCACATTACCATCCATGTCCAGCATGCCTCCGTGTTTTTTTGTTTGTTTTGTTTTTTTCTGTTTTTTTTTTTCCCTTTTTCTGCTGACTTGATCGAATTTTGATAGTTGTACTTTCCCCGTTGCTGGCATCTCTTAATCAATGTTAATTGGCCCCCAATTAGCATATGTTAATTAATGATATTTACTTCAAATTAAAGGTATGAATGGTCCCAGAGGGTTTCCTGTTCATCTAATTAGAACCAATTAGCTGCAATTAACACGTGTAAATGAGATGCTATTGAGTCCAAAACAAACAGTGTGTAGCCTGCCCGATTCCCATGCAGTTTAACCTGGGCCGGGTGTGTGTGGTGGAGTGGCATGAGCCTCTGATGGTGCACACACACACACATACACACACACACACACTAGCTGTTGAGGAGAGGGCAGGTTGGCAGCTCCATGGCCAGGATTTTGAGCCCTACCATCTGACACTTCTCAGCAGCTTGCCTTTGTTTTCACTGAATTTCAGAACGGATGGATCATGTAACACTAAGTATATCTATACAGAAAACATACATGCAACATTTCCATGGGTTCCTCAGGAAAGACGAGGCTTTTTATACAAATAAGATATTTATTTGCATATAAGAAACGGTCAAGTATGGTAAGTGAAGTAAATAAAAGTGTTAGATAGGAAATCAGTGGAAATCACATGACAGTTTATACACAGTGTGTAAACAGATCATTGCGATCAAATGCTTACAATACATGAGTGTTTATCTCATCATTTATTACATTCCATCTGCAATTAAAAAAAAAAAGCAAAACACTACCTTGACATTGTTTTCGAATTCACTCCTGTTTCACAGTCGAAAAAGAAAAAAAAATCCAGTTTTTCTAAAAACAAGTGCAGAGTCCTGAAAATTAGAACATCAGAGAAAGCCTTATAAGGACAGATCCAAGGTAGCAGTCAATAACTTCAATACAGTACATCTTCTCTATTTCTGAACTGCCGCAGATTAATTCATTTGATCTCCCCCCCTTCCCTCCATTTGGCACTGAATAAGTGGGAAAGGCTTTTTTTTGAAAACAGGTTAAGAGCAGCGTCTAATCTGAGTTTGCAGTTTTGGTGAGTGTTGACAGCAATCTGGCCCTGCGTGGTCTGGTAGTGCCGCATTAGTCTCCAGGTTTTACAGTGGAAATGGAGAGCGCCTCAGATCCTCGGCATTGTCAACAATCACAGGGTTTCTGAGCTCTGCGGCAGGGGGAGAAGCCGCTTTGTTCAGTGATAAGAGAAGAGGGAAATACACGCAGAGAAAAGGCAATCTGAGGGGCTGAACAAATCTTGGAGCAGCATTATGGGATGGTAAACACGACTGGGGGTAAGAGGCAGCGGATTTGCCGTTGCTTATTTTGGGGACTCATCGCATTTGAAGAAGAGCACAAAAGGTGGAGGGGTACAAAAAAAAAAGGCAAAGGAGAGGTGTGATGCACTGGGACAGAAGCAATGGAGGAATTAAAGTGCAAGACGGGAGGGAAGAGTGAAAGAGTGTCTGAAAACTTCATCATGTGCTTCATATTCTTTACCATTCTCATAATCTATACTGTCTTTTGGAATAAACGTAGAGGTATTGTTTTATTTTAAATCTCTCTGTGTGCATGCATACGAGTGTGTGTGTCACAACCTTATACATTTCTTCCATTTCATTTCTGATAATAAAGGTCTATAAGAAACAGTTGTGCTGTCAGAAAATATCCTCAACCCCCAAACTTGGGGTTAAACAACAACAACAACAACAAAAACATGGCTTATGTGTTACACTAAAATAATTCAACATAACTTTGATGATTCTATGTAGTTAGGGTTTTTATAATAATAATAATAATAATAATAATAATAATAATAATAATTATTATTATTATAATAATAATAATAATAATAATAATAATAATAATAATTATTATTATTATTATTATTATTATTATTATTATTATTATTATTATTATTATTTGTAAAATGAGTATGAAGCTATCAGTTTAACTTAAATCTTGGTGGTTCCATTCTCTTATTCATTTGATGAATCATTTTTGTAACTGCATACACTTCTTATTCATTGCACTTTACTAGGGGAAGAAAAAAAAACTTGACCAAAAATAAAATAAAAAATCTGATTGTTTGTAACAAGTTGGCAAAATTCCTTTTACATGAATACAAAATTGTTGTTTTATTCAGTGGAAACATATGATTGTAGGTACTGATCAATATACTGCAAAGTAGGCTAGTTAAAAAATAACTAAAGGCTAAATATAGATAAAGAACCGTAGTTATTTCCCCTTTTAAAAAGGCAAATAAAAAATTAAACAATTTGCAGTAAAAAAAATTCTGTTGAAATATTGATTTATTCACAGATTATAAAACATCAGGCACTGATATATATTCCAATTGATTATTATTATTATTATTATTATTATTATTATTATTATTATTATTATTATTATTAATAATAATAATAATAATAAATTGCTTATAAATTATTTACTTACACTCCATATTTAACAATAAATTCTCAGTGCAAAGATGCCTCCTACATAATTACTATAATTAATCTGCCTTTCTGCAGAAATGCATACAGCATTAGTTCAGTTTATTTTTTATCACCACAGCCATTAAGGCAACGCTGTGTCCACTTTGTATCTGTTTTATGTTCTCATGTGTCTTTTAGGTGTAGGTACTGCAGACCTCAGCGTGTGTCTGTCTGCGAACATAAAGCCTGACTCGTTCGCTAATGTTCTCCGTGTCTGAGCCTTAA
>JAAGKR010008467.1:0-31196 GCA_011419295.1 Clarias macrocephalus
CTACCAGTATGCTGTCATGATGATGTCATATGCTCACATTTTTGATTGGCTGATCAAATTGAGTTCACGACTATATACGTTATTCTATGTGCAGGTGGCGGAAAGTGGCAGAAATGAAAACACAACACACTAGGACATGTTTCGCAATTTTTTTTTCTTTGCTAGTGGAAAAACCGCGGAAATTTCTGCCGGAAAACTACACAGGGAGCAGATATCCAATCAGGTTGATGTTGCTAGGCATGTAGGATCTCGCAGAGCGATGCTATTGGTTGATCCCTGATTGCCCTAAACTTCCTTCAGCCATTCTAGGAGCTCCAGGCTTCTCAGGGTTCGATGAAAAGTGACGAAATTGCTAATAACACTGAAATAATTTAAAATAAAAAGTAATCCGGACAAAATTCTTTAATCCTTTATGATTTTATACAATATTAAACTTTCTTAACATCATGGAATCTGCATAATTTCTTAGATAAAATTGTAAAATTATTTTGTTAAGTAATATGAACGCTGGTGGTAAAATGGAAGCCACGCCAAGGGATTAAATTAGGAGGATATTCTGAGGTTTGTTTTTATTTTATAAAATCTCACGTTATTTGATTATAAAATGTCATGTCGGAGTATGTTTTATTTAAAAATATTTACGAGGGTTTTTTTTTTTTTTATTTGTTGTGATTTTCATGCCTTTCCAACAACGTGGAAGTGTTTTTGCGAACCGTAAAGTATCTACCTGCATTTGAGCACACGTGTACTTTAAGACTTGTGTTGTTATCTGTTAGTAATTTTTTTTTCTTCCCTTTTTGGGAGGGGTTCCTCCTAATCATATCGACCACCTTACATTCAGCGAACACGGATACTCAAGCCACGTGTCGAATACTCCTCAGTACTGTGACGTCTGATCAATAATGAGCGCCGTAACTGCGATAGTATTGTATAGTGTCATATTTCTGCTCAGTGTGTCTAAAAACTCTGAGACACGTCCCACTCCAGACTCTCTGTCCAAAGACTTTTGCTTTTGTTTGTTTTTTTTTCCTCCTGGTCCCCCCAATGTGTAGCGGCCTGACGTAGTTCAGGGCCAGTTCATGTTGGTGATGGTGCAGATGAAGACCTGATGTAAGAAATGTGTGTGTGTGTGTGTGTGTCTACTTTTTGTAAACCGTTTCTGAGAGTGTGTGCGCGTGTACATTTTATTTTATTTTTTTTAAATAAAGGATTAAAACTTAAAATTACTTTTTTGACCATTTCATATTTCATTCATGGAGACCGACAGGCAGGTCCATAAGTATTTGAACAGCAACCGTTTTGGTGCCTTTGTGATTTAAAATGAAGCAAGAAGTGATCCGCTACTCTTAACTTCAGTTCACCTACTGCATTAACTGTTTAGGAAGCCTTCCTAGTCCACGAGGCTCAAAATTAATCAAGCAACTCTTATTCATGATGTCATTTTTATTTGTTAGTTTATATAACTATTAATCTAAGCATAGACATCAAGTACAGTGAGACAAGACCCGGGTTCATGTTAAACTTTATTAAGAAAGTTATTCAGAATTATGCTCGTCTACAACCTCTTAAATTTGACTCATTTTTGGGTGATGAAGAAGAAAAAGTGCTTCAACTTTGGCTAATTTTCTTCAGGTTTCAAGATATTCCACTGTGACGATATTCATGAGCCTGAAAACCGTGAATCCGAGTGAACCTGTGCTTTCTGCTTGCTATCAATACAAATTATTTTTCTGTCATCAGCTATGTTTGTGGTGAATCTAACCACACTGCTTCATGTATTCATCATCTATACCAGTTATCCCGGAGCTCAGCCCAGGAGACTCAGGGCACATGGTGGGGTACACCCTGGACAGGGTGGCAGTCCATCACAGAGCACACTCACGTTCACACACTACGGACAATTTAAGAACGCCAGTTAGCCCAATCTGCAGGGAAAACCTGCAGGAAAACCACCAGGGAGAACATGTAAACTCACAGTCCCTGAGGTGGGAATTGAACGCGGACCCTGGAGGTGCCAGGTGATGGTGCCAACCATTGCTTATCACCTTTAAATGCAAATTAGAAGATCGGGAAGAAAATCAAGTTGGGCTGCACGACACTTTGCCAATGGTTGTTCAACAAAAAGCAAATCTTGTTACTTTGGACTACTGATCAGTAGGTCCCATGTTCAAACCCCACAACCACCAATTTGCCACTGTTGGGCCCTTGATCAAGGCCCTTAACCTTCAGATGAATAATAAGATATAAATGTAAGCCGCTCTGGATAAGGGCGTCGACCAAATACTCTAAATGAAAATGTAATATTGTTCCAGATCCAGTTGAGTTCATTGGTTCATTAAATATCTGACTGAAAGCACTTGTAGTGGATAATGGCAATGTTTGGGTAACAGTCCTAGTTGATGACATCATGAAGCAACTACATCCGATGCCACCTAATTAATAGGCGTAGTAATTATTTCTCTTCCTTTTTGTTTAACGCCGGTTAGATACTGCCAACTGTAGCTTTTAAAACCGACATTTCAGTCCAGTCTAATGAAATACTTCCTTCCCTGATCCGTGTCCCCATTCTGTCACTTTATCTATTATTTCACACTCTTTACATGACGTGTCACATTACACTCTCTACCTATTGTGCTACATCACGTGTGTCTTTTCTTTCTACCTTTCTTTTGGTTTCAATTCAATTGCTTGTTTTTTTGGTAGTTTGTCCTATGGATATGAAGCTTATTGCTGCGCAGTGGCACTAGTAGCTTTTACTGAGCTCTCACATTACCCCTGTTTAATGACTGAGTGAAATATACACTGCAATCAAGGTTTTCAATCTGTCTTTGTGATACTGTTCTTAATGCTGCTGGATATCTGGAATTCAAATTAAAATTTTATTTATCACATACACAGTCATAAACAGTACGATGATATGAAGTGAAATGCTTATACGACTGCTATTGACCAATATTTAAAAAAAATAATATCCAATATTACAAAAAAATAAGAGAATTTAAAAAACTTTTAAATTTACATAATATACAGCAATAAGAATAAAAATGAAACAAAATAGTAGAATAAGATAGAAATATAAAGAAGTTAAAGAATATATAATAAAACAAGAACAATATTTGAATTTAATAAACTATCTATCTATATACCTAGCTAGCATCTTCTGATTGGTCAGAATGTAATCGGTCTGATCCAAGTCTCAGTCTGGTGAGTTTTCATTGATCAGACAGTAATTGATCCAGTCCTATCTATCTATCTATATATTAATAGTTCATCCAAAATGCTCATGTACTTTATTCTGTGCTGGAAATTCCCCTGTAACAGACCAGCCTTGTGTGTTGGTGTTTCTATGAATGACATCACCTCAGTGGCTCCTCCTACCACGTGACCGTGTCGTCATTCTTCGAGTTGTTTTTATCGGCGCAGACGCGGAAGTTGCGAGAGAGCGGCGCTGTCCGAGTAAACCAAGCCGTAAAGCGGGGGAAATTAACCGCCCAGGAATTAAAAATAATAATAAAAAAAAACTCATCTGTTTGGAGACGCCACAGGAACCAGCGCGCCATCATGCCGAACATGGAACGTATCCTTTTGTGTTAAAAAAAAAAAAAAAAAACCTTCAGGCCTTGGAGGTTGAGCTCGTGCGCTGTAGGCTGCGCCCAAATCCCGAGCTACACTCTAGCTGGAGGGGCTTTGGTGCGCGTGAGCGCTGGGATGACTAGGCTGTTTTCGGTGCACTTTCTAGTCGGTGAGTGCTCGATTTGGAACACAGACGTAAATTCCTGATCTGTTGACTTCTGTTGCTAATTTATGGTGGAATTTAAACTCTTAGCCGCGTTGCTACGCAACAAGAGTGTTTGATTTGATTTGTTTAACGTCATTAAGGGGATTAACTGATCAATAACATAGTGTCTGTGTGTTATAATACAGAATATAACTTGCGGTTGGAACAAGAGGGAATAAACCCCACACACACACTTCCGGTTTCGGCTGGTGTTGATGCAGGTGAGACAGGTGTGTGTTTGTGACGTATGTCTCACCTGAGCTACAGGTTGGTTCGGTTTTCTCCCTCGCCTGGCGCAGATCACGTGACTCACTGCTGAACGACCAGCTACGTATGTCGTTTTATATGTATAACTTTGGAAACGCAGTCTTGCTAATGCTAATGTTGTGTTCACGTGCGCGAGGAATGTGTAATATCACCGTTTCTAAATGATTAGAATCGGTTGCTAGGCAACCGGAAGATAGGGGCGTCAAAGTAAAGGTGGAGATGGACGTTTTCATAACTTACTAAGTAAATAACAAAAGTATTTTATTTTATTTCGTTTACAACATAGTTGAGGAAAATGTCGATATTGCTAACGTTTTTGTGTCGTTTCCGCGGTCATCGGATCAGTAAGTTATCCTGTTTTGAAGCGGAAACCGGGTACATGCAGGCTAACGTGATTGTTCGCCTCGTTCCCAGTAACGCACAGGTTTTATTGTCGCTTAGGTGATCGGAATAAACCATCGCGTTTACGACATTAGTCTGATCCAAGTCTCAGTCTAATCATGATTGGTCAGGATCAGTTCAAGTCTAAGTCTAATCATGGTGAGTTCTCATTGGTCAGGCTCTAATTGGTCTGATCCGAGTGTGTCAGATCATTCCACTTTGAGATTGATCAGACTGTAATCAGTCCGATCCAAGTCTGTCTAATCATGGCGCATCCAGGTTGGTCGGAATCTAATCATGGTGAGTTCTCATCGATCAGACTGTAGCTGGTCCGATTCAGTTCTCAGTCTGACCGTGACGTATATTCTCATCAATCAGACTGAATTTTGTCCAATCAGAGTCTTCAGTCTAATAGTGGCACATTCCCATTCATCAACCTGGAATCGGTCTGATCATGGCGCATTCAGATTGGTCAGAATATAGTTGGTCCAATTCAAGTATCATTCAAATCATGGTGAGTTCTCATTGATCAGACTGTAATCAGTCCAATCATGTCTAACCATGGCGCATTCAGATTGGTCGGCATGATATCTGTTCATTCAGACTCCCCGTCTAATCATTGGTCAGATTGTAGTTGGTCCGATCAAGTCCAAGTCTAATCGTGGCACGTTCTCATTGATCATATAACATTTCAGTCTTTTTCCACCACAAAAATTTGCCAACACTGACAGAATTCTGTGACGGAAAGTTCTAGCAAGGGCTCCTCAAGGTTTTTCACACAAACTTGGAAGTCTGCAGTTTGGCACAGAGCCCCAGTGTAGGTGACGATACTCGTGAACGATGATGTCAGAGTCGTCCCGTATCTCCCTGTGACGCCCTTAACTGCAGACCACAGAGCATTTGTTTAACTTGAAGTTTGCAGCAAAAGAGTTGCAGCGAAGCTCCAAAAAATGCGACAAAGAAGAGAAGGCGGAGAAGGCCAAAGTGAAAAAGGTGAGTCACGACGGATCACCGTTGTTTAAGTCTAGACTTTCAGAAGGAACCGCCGATCACACGTTTGTGTGTTGTTGCGCAGGCGATTCAGAAAGGTAACATGGAGGTGGCGCGGATCCACGCCGAGAACGCCATCAGACAGAAGAACCAATCCGTGAACTTCCTGAGAATGAGCGCCAGAGTGGACGCCGTGGCGGCGAGAGTGCAGACCGCCGTCACCATGAACAAGGTACACAAGCGGACAGGGTGGGAAAACAACACGCTGGGAAATTATATGTATGTGTATTTAATGACCTTTGACTCCTCCACAGGTCACTAAATCCATGGCAGGCGTGGTGAAGGGGATGGATGCGACCCTGAAGAGCATGAACCTGGAGAAGGTGAGGAACGATGCCACTGGTCAGACCAAGTCCGTGTGTAGTCATCTGGCAGGACATGGACACGACATCGCACAGTAGATTTCTGCATTCTTATTGGTCAGACTGGTCAGATTGTCGCATTTAAAATTTTCATTGGTCGGATCCAAATCTCAGTCCAATCGTGTTCTGATCTCATTGGTCAGACTGTAACCTGTCCGGTCTGATCCCCGGTCTTATCATGGGGTATTCTAATTGTTCAGAATATAATTGGTCCAATCCAAGTCTCAGCCTGGTCCTGGCACACTGTGATTGGTCAGACCGTAATGATACTCTTGCATCTTATTGGCTGGATCCCACTCGTTCTTATCGTTCAGATTGAGTTGTGACCTCACAGCGTGTTATCCGCGTTCTCATTGGTTAGGTCCTGATCACAGTGTAATGGTGCGCTCTGATTGGTCAGATTTCAGGTTTGATGGACAAATTCGAGCGGCAGTTTGAAACTCTGGACGTGCAGACGCAACAAATGGAGGACACCATGAGCAGCACAACAACACTTACGACTCCACAGGTAAGACGCACACACACACACACACACACACACACACACACACACACACACACACACACATAATATACTCGCAATCTGTGGTTCCGCTGTGTACTGAATATACACTGTGTGGCTTGTGACAGTTTGTGTTTCTGTACTTCAGAACCAGGTGGACAGTCTGATGCAGGAGATGGCAGATGAAGCCGGGTGAGGATGTGTACACTACCTTTACACACTTACACACTTACACACACACACACACACACACACACACACACACACACCTGCAAAACTAACTGAGTGTGTGTTCTGTGTGTTCTGTGTGTGTGTGTGTGTGTGTGTGTGTGTGTGTGTGTGTGTGTGTGTGTGTGTGTGTGTGTGTGTGTGTGTAGGTTGGATCTCAACATGGAGCTTCCACAGGGACAGACAGGAACACTGGCCAGCAGTGTGGCATCTACAGAACAGGTAACACACACACACACACACAGACAGAGTATGCAAGTAATTACTGGTGCACACACCAATATAAACTGTTAAATATTTTTATTTTCTCCTTCTCATCATTCTTTTAATAATATTGTTATTGTTGTTGTTATAATAATAATAATATCTCAACTCCCTCCCCCTTATTTACCTCTCACTCTCTCTGCAGGATGAACTCTCTCAGAGGCTGGCTAAACTCAGAGATCAGGTCTAAGTGGCTAAGTGTGTGTGTGTGTGTGTGTGTGTGTGTGTGTGTGTGTGTGTGTGTGTGTGTGTGTGTGTGAGAGAGAGAGAAAGAAATGTCTATAAGGATGGGCAAGGACAGGTGTGTGTGTGTGTGTGTGTGTGTGTGTGTGTGTGTGTGTGAGATGTCCGGTGGAGGATCTGCTGCTCTGATCTCGTCCCGTACGGGTTTCCACCCTCCCTCTCCAGATGGAGGTCCCTTGCGGCCCCGGGGCCGGAGTGTGTCGGGTCGTGTAGTTTAGCGTCGTGTATTATGACGTGTCCAATACAGACTTTCATAACGCACGACACACACCTCCTCCTCCTCCTCCGCTCAGCTTCATCATACTCGGAGCGCTCGCCACAAACGCCAGAAAAGGAACCGTGGAGGAAGTCGTCGTCCCGCCGCCGCCGTGTCACCTGACGCAGGCTGCTCTGAGATCTTGGCTCTAAAACCCGTTAGCTCCCGCACCCGACCGCGCGCTCTTACCGGACACACAGACCACCGATTAAACCCCATAACCATCTGAACACTATGATTAGAAACCCTGTGTGTACAGTTCACCTGCTCCAGTGTGGGGATTCAGCAACACTTTACTGGTCTTGACTTATAACACTGGGTTTATATTTATAGCACTTAATTCTGAGACGAAAGACATCACAATATCGTGATATAAATTTCTGTTCTGTTCAGCGCGGGTAATTCGAAATCGCATAAATGTGTTATAAATAATATATGAAGTTTTATAAAGTGTTATAAATAATATATGAAGTTTTATAAAGTGTCATAACTCAAGACCATAACTAAAGTCATGCTGATCAGTTTTTTGTTTGTTTTTCTGTTTTTCATTTTACACTGACCTAAATCGCCTCGTCAGTCATCAGTCGTCCCCGTGTTCCTCACCAGCGGTGTGCATGTGTTGGACAATAATCAGGATTCCCTGCACGGATAGAATTAAAGACCATAGAAGAGCTTTAAGGAGTCTATTTATTTTCATTTCTTCATTTGTTCGTTAGCCACATGATATGATGTACGTTTTCTTTTTTTTTTCCTCTTTATTGTGGGTTATTGGGGGAAATTCTGTCTACGGATTAAGAACCGAAATAAATATTTTATAACAGTTATTACGTCCCCTCGTGTCTTGTGTGTGTGTTTTTTTTTTTTTTGCTGCCAGATTGAATAACATGGCCAGGACGGAGCGGATCATCAGGGACGCCGGATCATGACGATGATGATCATGTAATTCCTAATCACTCGTTATTATGTTTCAGGAGAGACTTTAGGAAAGACCTGAGTTGCCTAGCAACCTGATGCTGCTTAGTTATTCTCCTGAGGAGACTCTATTGAGAACTTTAACTCAGATGGGTATTTAATCAATATCGCACTGAGGTCGTGTTGTTGTGATGAATATCAGCACGGTTGTGATACACACACACACACACACACACACACACACACACACACACACACACACACGGAGAATAAACCATGGAGGTGGTGGACGGTCCTGAGAAACTCACCAGATTTACTGCATAGTTCACCTTATTACACTGTCAAATATCACAAATATCAGCTCCATTAACCATTTGGGGTTCTGGGGTCGAATCCCAAATGGTGTTAAATGTAAAGCTAGTGCACTATGTAGGGTGTACACTCCCTTATTCCACACACCATGTAGTGCCCTTGATCAGGGTTTAGAGAGGGGTTTGGGATTCAGCCTCGTGTTAGAAGCTAGTTAGCTTTGTAGCTAAGCGTTAGCCGTGAATAGAACGACACGGGCGGTTCAGAGGCGATTCAGAAGGACTTAGAAGTGATTAGTGCAGAGACGTGAGGCGTGTTTAAGTCGACATGACGTTATCAGATGTGTGTTGTTGCTGAAAGTGCGTCTGTGACTGGGTGTGAATGTGGGTGTGGTCAGGCAGCTGCTCTCTCCTCAGTACTGCGGACCGTACAGACCGACTCTCACCCAAGCTGAGACACACAGTTAGTGTCATTAACCACTGGACCACACCCGGGACACGCCCAGTCATACACACAGTCAGTGTCATTAACCACTGGACAACACCTGGGACACGCCCAGTCACACACACAGTCAGTGTCATTAACCACTGGACAACACCCGGGACACGCCCAGTCACACACACAGTCAGTGTCATTAACCACTGGACAACACCCTGGACACGCCCAGTCACACACACAGTCACTGGACAACACCCGGGACACGCCCAGTCACACACACAGTCAGTGTCATTAACCACTGGACAACACCTGGGACACGCCGAGTCATACACACAGTTAGTGTCATTAACCACTGGACAACACCTGGGACACGCTCAGTCACACAGATAGTTACACCTCACAGTGCTGTTACTGTCTAATATCAGCACTCATGTGGAATAACGCCTCTTGTCCAATCAGATTGTTTGGTCGGGAATAACTGTTATATAGCAATATAGCTGCTAGAAACTTTCCCCAAGCTCTCATTAGCTCATCAGTGTTTACACCTGTGACCTGCGTCCATCAGTTTGTCCCTCAAAACCCTTAAATCATCAATTCTAATCAAATCAATTATAAAATCGATTTTCATCTCTAAGGAAACTAGGACGAAAGAGAGAAGAAAGCCGGAGCACATTGGAAAATAATGAACGCTGAAGTCGAGCAATTAGCACTCGCGTCTTTTGCTTGCAGTGACGACATCCCCTGAGACGGCGACGTGCAACGGCCGACTTCTGACAGGAGTAACAAGAACACAGCACCAAACAACAAATTATTATCAGAGAACCAAATGTTTGATGAGTGATATTTCAGTTACGTTACAGTAACATTACAACAAACAATCATCGCAAATCTTCTGTTATGATATTGTCGATACTGTCGCTATCACTATTACATCACCATAATATTGCCATATTGTCTCTGTAATGTTATAAATCTGTGCTATGGCTCTTATATTTAAGCGCTTTTGAGACACACTGTATTTTTCCTGAAATGTACGGATTGGGTTCAGGCTGAACCGATCCGGTGGGTTTGTTCTGATTCCAAGCAGTCGACTGATACAACAGCGACATTAGAGATATTATGGTCATGATATTGCAGTAATATTTCTGTTCATCAGTAATATCACTGTGTTATCGTCATCATGTCGGCTGAATGTCACTCACTCAGCACCAGCCAATCAGAAGCCAGAGGCGGGAGTACATCCTGATGGCCTGTTTCTGATTGGCTCCTTTCCACATCCATGTGTCGACCTTTAGTGTGTTAACATATGAGAAGCAATAGTCCCACTTGGACAGCAATAAGTTATTTACTTATTATAAATGATGTAATTATGTAGAACTGAACACACACCATGAGGGATACCTGCCGGTCAGAATAATAATGATATCAAATAAAGTGTGAGGATGAAGCGCTGTACTCGCACAAGCACTGTTTATTAGTTATTTTATTTATTTATTTATCTACTTATTATTATTATTATTAACATTCCGTTTAGGTTCTTCCTCTTTTGAGAATTAATTAATGTTAATTTTTCAGTGAAGCCAGCACATGTTTTTGCAATAAATGTTTTGCTAGTTTTGCGGTAGTTTAAGTTTCACTGATCATCTGACAGAAAGAAGTCATGCAGTCTGTTCCTTGTGAAAGCGTCACGTCAAAACGTGCTGCGTGATGCGACGTGTGGTGGTGCGTTTTCCCAAAACTTGTAAGTTCAAAGCGTCTAAAAGATGAACATTCCAGAACTAGTGAAAGTCCAAAAACAGGCCTTCATCACTGTGGAAGTCAAGCAAACCCACACTATAGTCACTCACTCTCTCTCTCACACACACACACACACACACACACACACACATCATCTGTATACAGGGGCGGAGCCTATCCCAGGGCATGAGGCGGGCTACACCCAATGCATGGCAGGTCACACACACACACACACACACACACACACATACACACAGCAATTAGCCTAATCTGCATGTATTACGACTGTGGGAGGAAACCGGAGAACCCAGAGGAAACCCACCAAGCACATGCAAACTCCACACACACACACACACACACACACACATACACACACACACACACACAGAGCCAAGACCCTACGCCAGCACACTGGCCCTTTTATGGTCAGGAATTTTATTTAATGAGACAGACGACAGCAGTGTGTCTCATGTCCTGTCTTCATGTCTTCATTTCGTCCTTCTGTCCCTCACCTCCTGTTCTGTGTGAAAATATATACTCCCTGTCAGTTTCTTCACTTGTTCAGTGGATGAACTGAATCATTTCATATTTTCTGATTGAACGAGACTCCTCCCCCTCTCCCTTCATCTCTCTCTCTCTCTCTACACTGAGTTGTGTGTTTGCACTCTGCGCGCGCGGTGTGAACATTCAGTGTCGATGTAACTGCCGGTCTGAATGGGTGTGTGTGTCGCAGTCGGGTGTAAAGTCGGTGTGGCGTCTTTGACACCACTGAGTGTCTCGTTTTGCTGAAGAACACATCGGCACAAGCAACAGGTAAGAGACTCTCTCTCTCTCTCTGTGTCTAACACACACACACACACACACACATACATACACACACACACACACACACAATGTATCCTGTTTCACACACATTTCGAATTGCTTGGGTTTGGGTTTATTGATTGCGTTAAGAGTGTGTGTGTGTGTGTGTGTGTGTGTGTGTGTGTGTGTGTGTGTGTGTGTGTGTGTGTGTGTGTGTGTGAAACTTTCAGTGTCCCGTCTCTAACACTGCGAGCACTGTGACTACAGCAAAAGTATCAATAAAATACAAATACACACTAAAAGATAAAAATAAAACTTTAAAGAAATGGGTTCATAGGCAGACCTTCATCATCATCATCATCATCATCATCAGTGCAGACTTGTTGTGTGTTGTTGTGAGTGAGTCTGTTGTCAGCAGTGACAGGTTCTCCTGAGACGTGTGTGTGTGTGTGTGTGTGTATGTGTGTGTGTGTGTGTGTGTGTGTGTGTGTGTGTGTGTGTGTGTGTGTGTATATGTGTGTGTGTGTGTGTGTGTATGCGCGCGTGTGTGTGTGCGCATCTCCTGAGGTGCTCCCGTGTGCAGTGTGTGCTGTCTGGAGTTCCCTTAATGATGATCCAATTAGGAAAACATTGTTCAACACTTGAACACCAAACATCCATCTGTTCATCTCTCTAGTAAAACAAGTCAATTCAGTTTCATTTAAAATTGAAATAACACTTTTAACCCCAGTCACTTTCACAAAGCAGCTTTACACAATCAAAAGAAAATTATTGAAGTGTGTATGAGATGTGAGTGTGTGTGAGTGAGAATGATCAGATGGTCCCTGATGAATGAGCCGAGGGCGACGGTGCTGAGGGAAAAACTCCCTGAGATGGTGATAGGAAGAAACCTTGAGAGGAACCAGACTCAGCAGGGACCCCATCCTCATCTGGGTGATAACGGAGAGCAGGGATTGATCTGACCTCATACTGTGTGTTAGGAGGCTGGAAGTTCAGTAGAACAGGAGACGTGTTTAAGTTCATATTGAGTCCAGTTGGTTATTGGAGGCTCAGGTAGACTGTAGGAAACTCCAGTCCTGATCTATCGAGTGACTGCAGTCACGAGTCCTCAGAGAACAGCTGACTGCATCAGCCGAGGACAGGAGCGTCTTCATGGTGAAGTGGAACCGTCACCAGACACCACACGCGTCCCAGACAGACCACACGGGGCTCCATGTGACCAGATCTCCAACCAGAAGAGGGACACCAGGACGAGTCAGACAGGACCTGAGGACAGAGGGGGTCTGGATGACTGGCAGCTCAGGAGAGACGTGTGTAGTGAGACAGAGAGAGAGAAAGAGAGAGACAGGAAGAGAGGAGAAGTGTAGGAGAGATAACAGTTCGGTCTGGTCACAGTCACACAGTGTATAATGTGAATGTATATTAGTGCAGAGTACAAGCAGGGACTCCGGCAGGACTAACTATGACATCATCACTAAAAGGGAGGAGCCAGAAGCAAACACAGACATGAGGGGGAACTGAGATGTAAAGCAACCAATCACCTCACCGTCAACAAACCTGAGTGATCACTGAGAGTGGGGAGGACAGCATCTAAACATACCAGTTCACCAGATACTCTACGTCCATGAGTCCCCCAGATCTGCTCCTTTACCTAAGGCTCATCTATTTACAAACATGTTGCACTAAATAAACAGGTTTTTAGCCTAGACTTAAACACTGAGACTGTGTCTGAGTCCCGAACATTAATAGGAAGACTATTCCATACCTTTGGGGCTTTGTAAGAAAAAGCTCCGCCCCCTGCTGTAGTTTTAATAATACGTGGTACTGACAGGCAGCCTGCACTCTTTGATGGAAGTAGGCGCGGCGGATCGTAAGACACTAACAGTTCACTCAAATACTGTGGTGCGAGAACATTTAGTGCTTTATATGTCAAAAGTAGTATTTTTAAATGGATGTGAAATTTCACAGGGAGCCAATGCAGTGTAGATAAGATAGGGGTGATGTGCTCGTATCTTCTGGTTCTAGTGAGGACCCTCGCTGCTGCATTCTGCACCAACTGAAGCTTGTTTATACACCTAGTTGAACAACCAGACAGTAAGGCGTCACAATAGTCCAACCTAGAGGTGATAAAGGCATCAACTAGTTTTTCTGCATCATTTAGTGACAATATGTTTCTTATCTTGTCAATATTTCTAAGGTGAAAGAAAACTATCCTGGTAATATTATCTACATGTGCTTCAAACAAAAGGCTGGAATCTATAATCACATCGAGGTCTTTTACTGTTGCACTTGATGGAACAGATGAATCCCATCTATTCTTTCATCTATACAGTAAAATACCATCTTATCTGTTCATCCATCTGCTGTTAGAGTCCAATTAAAAACACAGAAGTCCTGAACATCAGTAATCTAACCTCGCCCAAAACATCTCACTTCACTCGTCCAGACAGAGAGGGGATATGATCAGTGACCGTCCATGCTTACACTGGTCTTCTCATTTCTATACACTGAAAAAAATTTAACATTAGTTAAAAGATTTATTTAAAAATTAAACATATAAAAAAATGTAAATTTTTAGATGCAAATAGATTTTTTAAAGTTACAACATAATAAAACAAACAAACATACATTTTACATGTTTTTTCCATGGTTTCTTTCATCACTGAAAAAAATGCTAAGCGTGTGTGTGTGTGTGTGTGTGTGTGTGTGTGTGTGTGTGTGTGTGTGTGTGTGTGTGGATTAAGGTCATTACTATAGACACTGCAGCTCCAGGGAGCAGAGTACTGATGTAACAAGCAGAGAATTCCCACAACACACACTCCACCTTATCTAACCCTGTGTGTGTGTGTGTGTGTGTGTGTGTGTGTGTGTGTGTGTGTGTGTGTGTGTGTGTGGACAGGATGACAGGTCAGGCTGCAGTCGAGCGCTCCGTGTCCTCTCACCGTCTCACTGTGAGGAGCAGACTGGAGAGTGAAGCTGAACGAGCTGACAGCGCCACCAGCAGGTCGGAGCGTCTCACACCTTCATCGCGCTCCTTCCTTCAGTCCTGCTGTCCTTCATTCGTCCCTTCGTTTGTTTCCTTGGTGTTTCTTTCACTCCTTCACTCCTGTCTTTTTTCTTTTTGTAATGATTTATTTATCATTTTTCTTCCTCCATTTTTTACTTTCCTTTATTTGTTTCTCCTCCTGTTTGTGCTTCATGTGTTGTTTTCTGTTTCTCTCAGTGTATTTAATTCTCTCTCTGTTTGTCTCCCTGCAGGACTGATGGAGACGACGATACGTGTTCAGAGCTGCAGCGCGTCGCCACGATTGAACTTCCAAATGCAGAAGTGCTCCAGGCTTTCGGACAGAGAAAACCGCTGTCCAGGTACACACACACACACACACACACACACACACACACACACACACACACACACACACACACACACACAATTCTCACGTGTCTCTGCTCCATCTACATTACAGCATTTGGCGACGCCCTTATCCGGATATAAGACTCTTTCTCATTATACATCAGAGCGGTTGAGGGTTAAGGGCCTCGCTCAAGGGCCCAACAGGGGCAACTTAGTGTTCATGAGATTAGAACCTGTCACCTTCCGAACTGTAGTCCAATGAATCAGGTGTCGCTTAACCACTGAGTGCCGCCTGACTCTGAGCTTTCTGTCTCTGTCTCTTTATTTCTCTGTCACTTGATTTCTAAAATTTGCTTCTGCTGTCTCTGTCCATCTATCATTCTCTTTCTTTCTCTCCGTGTCTCTCTCCGTGTCCCTGTCTCTCTCTCTCTCCCTGTGTGTGTGTTTCTCTCTCTCTCTCTCTCTCTCTCTCTCTCTCTCTATATATATATATATATTTGTAAAAAAAAATTGTAAAATAGTCCCTTCATTAATTTTGTTATAATAAAGTGAGTTTAAAACCTCCCCCCTCTCTCTCTCTCCCCCTGTGTCTCTCTCCCTCAGGCTGGTGAATCTGGTGGTGTCTCTGAGAGAATGGGCTCATAAGAGTCTGGTAGAGGAGGAGCAGCGGCCCGACTCTTTTCTCGAGCGGTTCCGAGGGCCTCAGGCCACAAACGACCAACCAGCTGCAGCTACAGAAACCCAGAAGAAGACCATCAAGTACTAACACACACATAAACACACACACACACACACACACACACACACACACACACACACACACACACACACACACACACAAACACACACACACACACACACACACACACACACACACACACAAACACACACACACACACACACACACACACACACACACATATATACACAATGATAGTAAAAAATGACAGTTCCAGAGCATCAACAACATGAATATCAGCATAATAATGCTGTGTGTGTGTGTGTGTGTGTGTGTGTGTGTGTGTGTGTGTGTGTGTGTGTGTGTGTGTGTAGGGAGAGGTGGGAGGGCTTTGTCGTGTCCCAGTCTGATGATATTTATTATTACTGGCTGTTCTTCATCGCTCTGGCTTCACTCTATAACTGGGTCATGCTGGTTGCCAGGTAACAACTTTTTAATTCATAACTGATTAACAATAACATTTTAAACAAAATAAAAACTCGTTATATAAACATTAACATTTATTATTAAATGCTCCTTTCTCTAAACCATTTATTTGCATGTGCCTAAGACTTCTGTATAATTTTATAGTGAAAACTCATTCACAGGGACACGAGTCCCCTACATACGAACATACGAATGACCAACTTTCAATGATACGAACATGTTCAGTGGTGGACGTTAGATCACATATCCGTCATACACGTCACATGCATGCAGCCTGCATCGTTCCATTCATACTTCTTCATGGTTTTTCGGCCACATGACCAGCTGGGCGCTTTTGTTTTAAAGAAGTAATGATTCTGATAGTAAGTAAACACATTATGTAGCTACTGTATTGTTAGGAGGATGTTGCTCTTAGATTTGGATGTGGTGCATAAGATACAGAGAATAAATATATCTTTGCATGTGTGTGTGTGTGTCAGTGAAAACCATACTAGCGTGACTAATGGGAGAGATGATTCCGATACGCTTTTTAGCTTTACTGATGGACGCAGACAGACAAGTCCTTAGAGAGACGGACCACCTGCTGTTCACTTCAACCAAAATAAAATAAATAAATAAATAAATAAATAAATAAATAATCCCAAAAGATTTTACACCATTTTTTCTTTCTTTTTTTTTTTCTTTTTTTTTGACTTGCAGTTCCTAGCATTAGCAAATAATCAAAAATAATGATAAATGAAGATGCAGCTCTGGTTGAAAAAGTATTAGGTTTAGTGTGGCATTGATTGATTGATCGATTGATTTTCACAATTAAACATATAAAAGATTTACATCAAATAAAACATACTAATCTAATGAACATGCTTCCTGTAAAATGTCACTAAAGCAATAAAAGTGTTAGACTTGCTCAGCTCTGTAGCTCGAATCGATCCTGAGTGTTTTCCAACACTTGTGGAAGAGTTAGCAAAACCTTTTAACATACAGTAACTGACTCTTTTTTTTCCTCCAAAGAGCCTGTTTTGATCAACTACAAATCGAGAACTTCTACCTGTGGGTGGGGCTAGATTACTTCTGCGACTTTATATACATCCTGGACACCTGCGTTCGACTTAGGACAGGTAGAGTACAAGGAAATTTCCTTCTTTCCCCTGATGGTTACTGTCATAAATTTCTAATCATACAAGCTGTATTACTTTAAACTATCCTAGATATGAAGCAGTAAGCTACCAGTGGTAGAATAATGTTCTATCATTTGGAGGTCATGAGTTTCAATCCCAATGAAGTCACAGCCATGTGTCTCGCTGGGATTCCAAGAGAACAAAATGGGTGGAGCTATCTGGGGGGCATCCTCTCTCACCTGTCAGTCACAGAGACACTAGGCAGTTGTGGGCTTCTGTGAGATGTTGAAGGTTTTCCCTCAGAAACTGCTTTTCTACTAAAGTGTTACAGCATCCCTTAGTGCAGCAGGAACAGCCTTGTTTGGCTTGACGTGTCTCGGAGGAAACACTTGTTAGCCTCCCCATTTTCCCAGTCTGATAAGGGAAGAGCTTAATGATGGATGGGAACTTCCATACAAATCAGAGAAAACAATTACAATCTGTTGTCCTCCACAGGTTACCTGGAGCAAGGTCTGCCGGTGAAAGACCTGGCCAAGTTGCGAGACAACTACATTCGCACTCTTCAGTTCAAACTGGACATTCTGTCCATCCTGCCCACAGAGCTACTCTTCTTCATCACGGATTACGTACCCCAACTTCGCTTCAACCGCCTCCTCCGCTTCTCACGCATGTTCGAGTTCTTCGATCGGACCGAGACGCGCACCAACTACCCCAATGTTTTCCGCATTTGCAACCTCGTCATCTACATCCTGGTCATCATACACTGGAATGCCTGTATCTATTACGCCATCTCCAAGGCCTTCGGGCTCGGCTCGGACTCGTGGGTGTATCCGGCCAATAACCAAACACTATCATTCTGCTATGTGTACTGCTTCTACTGGTCCACGTTAACGCTTACCACCATTGGCGAAATGCCACCTCCAGTAAAAGACGAGGAGTTTGTCTTTGTAGTTTTCGACTTCCTGGTAGGCGTCCTGATCTTCGCCACCATCGTTGGTAACGTTGGTTCCATGATCGCCAACATGAACGCCACCAGGGCCGAGTTCCAGGCACGCATCGACGCCATCAAGCACTACATGCACTTTCGCAAGGTCAACCGCACCCTTGAGACGCGCGTCATCAAGTGGTTTGACTACCTCTGGACCAACAAGAAAGCTGTGGATGAACAGAAGGTGCTGAAAAACCTTCCAGATAAGCTGAGGGCTGAAATTGCCATCAACGTTCACCTGGAAACACTGAAGAAAGTCCGTATATTTCAGGATTGCGAAGCCGGACTTCTGGTAGACCTCGTTCTGAAATTGAGTCCTCAAGTGTATAGTCCTGGGGACTACATCTGCAAGAAGGGTGATATTGGAAAGGAAATGTACATCATCAAGGAGGGGCAGTTGGGTGTGGTGGCGGATGATGGTGTCACGCAGTTTGCGTTGCTAACTGCCGGCGGTTGTTTTGGCGAAATAAGCATCCTCAACATTCAAGGTAGCAAGATGGGTAACAGACGTACAGCTAACATTCGTAGCATCGGCTACTCTGACCTCTTCTGCCTCTCGAAAGACGACCTAATGGAGGCTGTGACAGAATATCCAGACGCGCAGAAGGTTCTGGAAGAGCGCGGAAGAGAAATCCTGAGGAAGCAGGGCCTCCTGGATGAAAGCGTAGCAGCCGGAGGGCTGGGCGTCATAGACACGGAGGAGAGAGTCGAGCGCTTGGATGCATCTCTGGACATCTTGCAGACACGTTTCGCCCGCTTGTTAGGGGAATATACGAGTACGCAGCGTCATCTCAAACAACGAATCACTGCACTCGAGAGGCAGCTGTGTCACACGGGACTCGGGCTGCTGTCAGACAATGAGGCGGAAGGAGAACACCCAGGTGTTCATACACACACACGTACACATAGACATACACAAGCAGACATACACACACAACCTGAAACACACACACGGACTCCAGCTGAACCGAAGTCTGAAGAGAAGAAGTAAATCAGATATGAAACCTCATGATACATACAGTAATAATGCTTTATATTTTTACTCTTTATCCTTTGTACATACTGTATGTATGTATATGACAATTTTTTTGGTGAGGTCTGTACATGCTCTCTTCCTGTGTAACAAGTTAAAGACTGACACCGTTTTGGAAGTGTTCTGGAATAAAACGAAACCTCACTACCTTTGCTTGCACCCCATGTCTTAAACCATTAATTACCCAAACAAACAATAATCAAAATAAAGCATGCGCACAAGGCAAACAGCCTGAATCTGATTCCAAACGAGAATTTGAACTGAATTTGTTTTCATTACTTAAATAGCTTATCATTAGCTTAAATCTATTTTTAAATCACTTTATTGTTATTAAAGCGGTGTTTGGTCAGGCCAAACCAGGCACACTATAGGACCAAAACTATGTGCACTCCTGATTCCAGATGTATCTCCCCCTTGTATTTGTTCTTATAACAACCTCCGCTCTTCTGGGAAGACTTGCCACTATATTTTGGAGCAGAGCTATAAGGTGTTCAATGTGTTCATGCAGCTACAAGAGCATTACTGAGCTGAGTGATGTTGGGATGTCAAGGAGATTCCAGTCAAAGTTAATCCCAATCATCTACCTGGAAAAATGTTGTACAGTAGCTACAGAACTGGGAATAAATTGTGAAGAAGTGTCTGTGTCTGTTACAGTTCATTGTTTATCCTATTAAATCACAGACATTTATAAAAAAAAATGTGTTTAGCTTAAGGGGCAGTGATGGCTCAAAGAAGGACAGCGTTTCAAGCCTCATGTTGAGACCGTCGGGCCCCCGAGAAAGGCCCTTAACCCTATCTGCTCCAGGGGCCCTGTATCATAGCTGGGATCGATGAAGAAAGAATTTCACTGTGCAGTAATGTATATGTGAGGAATAAAGGCTTAACTTAGCTAACTTATTGGACAGTGTGAGAAACATTAGCTTCCGAAAGAGAAATAATTTTTTCTACATAATCTTGTTCAGTTTTCTTTAGCGGACTGGAGATGATTATAACAAAAACATAAAAGATAATTGGACTAATCAGCAAATTCAAAATTTGTGGATTGTTTTCCTAATGTGGACTAAGAGGCATAAAAGTATAAAAGTTGATGAGGACACTGCCTTCTGTTATTATATACATAGAGAGTAATGTTTCGTCTGTACATTGGTCAGAGCTCACGCTTTCAATGATATCTTTACGTTAAGTCTCATACACTGGAGGACCAGAGTCCAGACGTTTTTGTCACAGCACCAGACAAAACTGGGTGCACGGAATTTCCTGAACATTTGGCAGTTGGTAGGTATTCGCTTAATGATGAACTTGTGTAATAATTGAAATCTAAATGTTGAGTAGAAGTAAAGTTATGAGCAGTTTTGTGAGCTGGATTATAAACCCAGGGACGGATTTAGAAAATTATTCATGGGGTGGCAAGGGGGTGGCATTAAAATTATGAGGGGTGGCAACACTAAAGCCAGCATCCTTGCATGTTTTTTTTTTTTTTGGATTCAAGGAATGCTATTCTTATTCAGTGTATACACTAAGGTGCACAGTTTCACATTGTCCTATAAAAATGAAATAAAGGCTGATGTGTGATTGACTTGAACCTGATATCTGGATTGGAAAGTCAGATAAATAAAAAAAAAACTCTTTTATTTTTAGAACACTAGGACACTAGTGCTGGGGTGGCAAGACTTTTTCTTAGGGTGGCAACTGCCACCCCGTGCCACCCCGGTAGATCCGCCCCTGTATAAACCGCATGTTTTGAGAGCGTACTGCTTGTGCGTCAATCCGTGGGCGTGTCTTAAATCAACCGCCGGACAGAATTGACTGAATCTCCTGCAGTCCTCAGATCTCTGGCTGAAGTTTAATCTGCACCATCAGTGAATCTACATGTGGAGTAAAAGTGATGTTATGAACAGTTATGTGTGGGATTTAATAATCTACTTTAAAATAATCTACTAATGCGCTACTGTCTCAATGTAAACAAACACCTGCACCAATAGATATTAATTAGAAAAGATAAAGTGAATAGTTTTACTGGGATTAGTTCATATTTTCACTTTGGCTGAAATAACAGCGCTGAAGTGGTATAAGTGAATTTTAACACTCCGGAGTCGTTTTAAGACAAAACTTCATCTTTATCTGATCGACTTTCTCCATTTCTCATCTGTGATTCTCTCTCCGATTACCGAACAGCGAGTGTATTTGTCTGAGCACCAAAGAAGAACAACTTAGTGTAAACAAGGCGTCAGATACTCGACCTTACAGAATGTGATTTCTGTGTATTAATGAGTTAGACACAGAGCTCTGTCGAAGCTGTACAGCTCATCAGATTATAACTATTTCTATAAACTCTGTAAACGTCAGTTGATGACTTGAAGAGTCAGTTTAATATTACGAGTATTGACCGGAAGTGACGACATCACGTCGAAGTCTGGTCGCCATTTTAACGCGCCGCGCGCAAACCGCAGCCGGCAAGATGGCGCAGTGTGTGTGTGTTTAATTTTAAAGTATGTAGTGTGTGTGTGTGTATGTGTGTGTAATTGTGTGTGTAATTGTGTGTGTGCGCATCGCAGTGTGATTGAAGCGGATGATGTTTGCGGTTCGTCTGAGGTGTAAAACACGGCTGACGGTGTGAGCAGGATGTCCGCCGAGGTGCTCAGGTGAGCGGAAGTGTTGAGCAGCGACAGCATTTGCTAACTAGCTAACGCGAAGAAAACAAAAACGGGGTTTCTAAGGAGACTGGAGCTAGCATAACTAGTCTCTATGCTAAGCTAACAAGTTAAATACATAAATAAACAAGGCGACACCGGAGGAATCTTGTTGTTATTGTTATATTGTTTGTGTTGTGGCAGACATTCCGAATTAGCATGTTAACCCTATCTACAGTAGCTGGTTATATTAGCTTGTTGGCTAACACGGAGATCTTTATAGACAAAGAATGTTTTCCACTAGCAGGTTACCGTTAGCTTGTTAGCTCACCGGGGGGGAAAAAACTGCTCGCGTTTTATTATATCTGTATAAAATGGAATAGATGTTTAATAATTTATGACAGTTAATATTTATTTTAGATGTCAATCATTAACTAATTTAATTGAATCCCTGACGGCGTCATTTTGCATGTTTTATTTGTAAATATTAAGACAATTATAATAATCTCATTCAGCAGAAGTTCTCTTAAAGCATTTTAAAGCACAACATTTGAGTTTTCATAGTGTTACATAGTGTCGTGGGGGAAAAAGTCATGAAGCTCCAAGAAAACATTTATTATGATGATTATTATAGTTATTAATTTTTCTTTCACAAATGCTCTGTCTCGCCACCAGGGGGCGCAGAGTCCCAGTTCCTGAACATAAAACAAATGTGTTCACATTAATCAAAATGAACCAGACTGTGCAGTCAAGCGTAGTCGCCCCAAAACACCTCTTTTTTTAAAATTAATATATGTTTTTAAATGTATTTGTTTTATTTCTTTGGCAAGACATATGCATATTTTACATATTTGCAACACAACCTTCTTCTTTGTATGCAAGAAAAATAAAGAGAATCAGATAAGAAAGCCAGTCGTATCCGAACATGACGTGACCTCGTCGGTGTGCGACTCCTCTGAAAATCTGTGCGTTTAGCAAGCTCCTGTTTCGTCATCTGACCTATGGAGCAATAGCTGATAAAGAAGGAAGGCACGCCAGAGCGTCACTTGACATTTTTATTATTTTTTAAACGAAATATCAATAACACTAGGTGTAGCGTGAAAGTTAACGGATTTGTTCTGTTGTTTAATGGCGACTCTCACCAATCAGGCACATACTGCCATTTGCTGTATCGGAGAGCGTTAATCCGCAAGCGTAACCCGGTTACGGGAAAAAATGGAAAAAAATCATGTGAACTCTGGCCAGCAGGGGGAGTGTTAATGGTTCTTGGACGCAGTACAAATCGAACATGCTGAATGTGAAATCAGCCCAAATGCACATGGATTGTCTTTTGGGGCGAAATTATATAATCTATATTTTTCCTTTCATAAATGACAGAAGCAGATGATTAGCAATTAGATTAGACAAGCTTGCATTTTTACAACCTGAGTATTATTTTATGACGGATGGATCTGAGGAATTTCTACTTGGACTGTGTCCCTACTCACGAGTGAATAAGTTGATCACATGCGATCGCTAATCGTGTCTAGCTGGCTTCTTGATAAAAATATTATGATTATGAAGCCGTTTGTCATCTGAAAAGGTCGCACTTCCTCATGGCATAGCGGTCCTGTCAGAGTCTGTTTGTTTTGTCTTCATCTAATCATTAAATGAACGCCTGGTGTGTTTGAATGGATAATCTGAGCATTAAGCTCTGCTGTAGTTATTATGATGATGATGATGATGATGATGATGATGATGTTCCAGGCCTGAGCCCGTGGCCGGGGGCAGCAGGGGCGGCGGGGGTAAACTGGGACTCCTGATCAATAAGCTGCACACGTTCCTGGCGGTTTCGGCGGAGCAGGGCAGCGAACACCACTTACCCGGGCACTGGAGCGGTGAGTGCTTTCATACGTTTCAGAGTGTCACGTGAGCCGCGTCCTCAATGTGTCACGAAGTCCAAGGCTTGTTTGTTTCTGTAGAAATAAATATAGACCGGTACAGTAATGACTCCTGCTTAGCACATTAAAGTGTTGATGTGTGTGACCACTGGAGTCTTCTGTCTCTCATCCTTGTCTCAGGTGCGATGGCCAAAGAGTTTATCGAGCAGCAGCAAGCTGTAGCGCGAGCCGCCGAAGAGGTAAACCTTCACTCTGTTATCTATCAATAAACCACTAAAAAGTGATGCTTAGTTTGAGACTTGGCTCATTATTTGGGGATATGGACGGAGTTAATAAAAAATAATAGTTTTGCAAAATAAGTTAACATAAGAAACGCTGTTGCACGATGCTTTCTAAAATCAGTCCTCTGTATAAGTTGTGTTTAGAGGTGCTCTTGTGTTGTATTGCAAAACAATTAATAATGAAAAATTAAAAATTTTTTTTGCATTTTTCTGTAATAATTGTTTGATTTTTTTTTAAGCTTCTAGTAAATATTATTATTTATTTTTCTTTCGCACTTCATCCTTTTGATCAGAGGTGGAATGAGTACTAAAATGTTGTACTCAAGTAAAAGTGCTGTTGTTTCAGTGAAGTTTTACTGAAGTACAAGTAAAGTTACCATTATAAAAATCTACTCAAGTAAAAGTAGCTTATAACAAATTTACTCAGAGTAAAAGTTAGAGTTTTTTTTTTTTTTGGTTCCTAGTACTCAGTCTCATCTGTGATTGGTTAGTTCCTTATTGGCGTGAAGTGCGAGCCAATCCTTGTGCATGGAGGCGGGACTTGGTGTTTCTGTAATGCAATAAATAAGAATATGAATGTCAGAGAATAATTAATTAATTTGCTGCCCTTACTACTTGACCAGCAATTTAATAATGAACCATAACGATGAGCCCTAACAGTTGTACGTTGTTTTGCAGTAAAGGTTTTAGTTCCATGTATTTTTTTAAGCTCCTCCCATGGCTTTTTGACATCTGTATATTTTTGCCCCACTGTAACAAAACTTTGTGTGTTTACTTTGGTGCATGCAGGCCTCAGAGGCAAGGACCGCCGCAGCTCGCTCCAGAAGGTCAGTCCCGTTTCAGCCGTATTTATAAATGACTGCAGCGTTCACGCTCACTGAACACACTTTGCTGCTCTTGTGAAATCCAGGAAGCCCCTGGTGGTGACGAAGCACAGCGGCCTGAACGAGTCGGACGCTTCCTCTGAGAGCGGGATGGAGGACGTGCTGTCCGTCAACTCCAGTGAACCAGACTCGACCTGCCTGCCTAAAGGTGTGTACTCTCGGCTGCTCTGGACCGCCAGCGGCGCGCTGTTGTAAGAGCTGTAGGGCGGGGCCAAGCACTGGTGTCCTGAGGGGCGGGGCCAAGCACTGGTGTCCTGAGGGGCGGGGCCAAGCACTGGTGTCCTGAGGGGCGGGGCCAAGCACTGGTGTCCTGAGGGGCGGGGCCAAGCACTGGTGTCCTGAGGGGCAGGGCTGAAAAGTTTGTTACAAGTTTGCATGTAAATGTGTGAACATTTGGATCTTAAACGTTGCAGAAAGTTGAATATTGCAAGAAAATGGTGGCGTTGATCAGGATGATTTTGTGGTAGTTATTTCTCTCTCTCTCTCTCTCAGGTACGGTGTTTGTGCTCCCGGAGCCCGTGGCTAACGAAGTCCGTGACGAGTTCAGAGGTCCAGAATTTCGCAGCAAACGAGTGAAACAGAACAAGGACTCCTCAGACAAACGGAGAGGTGAGGACTGTTTGTGTATCTCTTCTGTTTTTAGTTCTTTTAGCATATTTGATCAATCGTTATTATAGCTTTAAGCTCCGCCCATAAAAAAAAAGTTCAGAAACATGGTGTGTTATAATTCAGTCCTGTGTGCTTGAACTTGTATGTGCACTGTAGTGTGTGATGGGTGTCTCTCTCCCTCTCTGTCTGTCTGTAGGAGGCTGCGACATCGAGCGAGTGAACTGTACGGCCTGCGGTCAGCAGGTGAACCACTTCCAGAGAGACTCGGTCTACCAGCATCCTGCACTCAAAGTTCTCATCTGCAAGGTGTGTGTGAGAGAGAGAGAGATGTATCAGTGTACGAGTTTGGCCTCACCATGATGCATGTTGCAAAGGCACTAAAACTGCAAGACATCCCATAATACTGCGTTTTTAAGGAAGTGTTGTTGTCTTTTGCACCCAGTCCTGTTTTAAGTACTACATGAGTGATGACATCAGCAAGGACGCGGAGGGAATGGACGAGCAGTGCAGGTAGGAACCGACCGAATACACGGACAGATTTTCTCACTCCGAGTCTTAAAGCGTACTGATGGCCGAGCGTGCTGTGCCGTGATTGGCCGTTCCCGCAGGTGGTGTGCGGAGGGAGGCAGTCTGATCGGCTGCGACTACTGCAGCAACGCTTTTTGTAAGAAGTGCGTGCTGCGGAACCTCGGGCGGCGCGAGCTGTCGGCCATCTTGGAGGAGGAGCGCAAGTGGTACTGTTACGTGTGCAGCCCCGAGCCCCTCATGGACCTGGTGCTGGCCTGCGACTCGGTGCTCCAGAACCTGGAGAAGATCTGGGCTCGCAAACGGGCCAACGTAGGGGGCGGGGCTCGCGGGAAGCAGCGGGGCGGGCGCGGCGGAGCGGGGGCGGGGTGTCCCCTCAGCACGGCGCCCTCGCGGGGTCTGTGTGACCGCATGCAGCGCGTGGTGGACATGACCACGTCGCTGAATCGCTCGTTCGTGGAATTCATGCAGAGCGAGAAGGAGGAGGAGGCGAGCGAGGAGGAGGACGTGGACCGAGCGAGGAGGCTCATGATGTTCCGGACCATCCTGCAGGACCTGCGCCAGGCACACACCGCCCTGCAGGTAACCCCAACATCGCTCGCCTTAAATCATTCGTGATAGGCAACGCGTGTACTGAGGTTTTTTGTTTGTTTTTTTGTAGGAAGCGCTGGATCGGGAGTTGTATGGGGGAAAACGGGAGACTCAGAGACAGCGCGCGAAACCCCGTCAGCGGAAACCCCGCGCCCCGAGGGGCTCGGCCGTCACGAAGGAACTGGTGGTGAAGCTGACCCCCGTCCCCCTGGAGACGTCCATGAGTCGCAACACTAACGACGGCGCTACCTCCGTCAGCGCCAAGTCTGTAAATATGGCGGAGGAGAATACACAAATGAAGGAGGAGGAGAAAGAGGAGAAGTCGGAGACGATGGAAGGGAGGGTCGCTGTGACGGGAGGGCAAGACGAGGTGAAGGCGGAGGAGGAGTGCGAGGAGGAGGGAGGGGCGCCGATAGAGGAGGAGAACACCGACGATGAGGACGACGACGACGAGCCGGAGATGGCGGAGGAGAACAAGCGCTCTCCTCGTGTCAAGACGACGCCACGGCGACGCCGCTCGGACGCCGCGCACGCCGGCCTGGAGGTGGAGGAGGAGGAGGACTCCGACTCGGACGAAGTGCCCGCCGTGCTCCTGCAGACCGCCGCCGCCGCCACCAGCGAAGAGGAGGGCGGAGCCGACAGCGAAGGGGGCGGGTCCGACGCCAATCAGGAGGTCAGAAAGCAGTGCCTCTTCGGTCTGGTCAAAACCACGCCCCCATGCCAAGACCGAACGTCACGCAAGAGGAAACTCAAGGAGAGGTCCTCGTCTTCGTCATCCTCTTCGTCCTCTTCGGCTGCCGAAGTCGTGGAGTCCGGGTCGAAGGTCAGGAGGAGCGTGGGGCTTCCTCACAAGGTCGCCAAGACGGCGGTGGACAGCGAAAGCTTGTCAAGCGATCAGGACATGGACAGCAGCGACTCGGACGAGTCGGACCAGAAGATTAAACCGCTGAGTGACGTCACGCTGATGGGTTCTGGGGCGTTCCAGCAGTCTTCTGGTACAGTCGTGAAGCGCACACACGCACACACGCGCACACGCACGCACACACACGCACACACTCTTCCACTAGAGACTGATAAAGACTTAAACTTCCGTGTAATATTTGAAAGCTTTTGTATGTTAATGAGCGTCTGAGTGTTTCTTTCTCACTCTGGTTCTCTTTGGTTCTCTCTCTCTCTCTCTCCCCCTCCGCTTTTCTTTCTCACTCGTAGGTGACGAGGTGGACGTGTGCCCCGCCCCGGTGGTGCTGGACGAGGATGATGTGGAGAATAGGTACGGTTTGGATTCGGAGTGCGCAGGCCGAAGTTCTCTGTCTCCGTCTGAGCCACTGAACCCCACCAAACCCCCCGACACACACACTGCCGGCATCCAGACACGCCTCAAAAGCTCACACACGTCAGGACCGCCCCTCACCCCCACGCGCACACGACACACCCGGGCGGCGGCCAGCACAGGCCTCGTGCTCCGCCGACTCAACATGTAACACACACACCCTAAGCTTGAGAAACGCAGAACTCTGAGCCTGTTTGGTGTAGTACGCTTGTTTGTGTGTTAGACTGACAGCAGCTGTAGGCGTGTGCTGATCATCAGTGCACACGTCATCACCTCCTCACGTACACTGACCACCACACAGACCGCCGTTCAAAAAACATTACATATTAAAACACTCCGAAACCCTGACATCAGCACACGCCCCGCTGCCTCACCTGCTGTTTCTCCTTCTTGTTTATTTCCAGCAAATCCGACTGAACTACTTTTACTCCGGATGTAGACACGCCCCCAGGGCAGCGTTCCAGTTCTCATTCACCGTTTTGCGCCGTCCTCGCGTCTCTCCGCCGCATAGCGATTTCACACACCTTTTTTATTATTTCTTTTATCTGATTTATTTATTACAACCGTAGCATCTCTAGTGAAGTCTTCTTTGCATTAGTTCTTTATGTTCTCAAATAGTAGCCGTGAAAAAATAATTGTGTTGTCATTGTAGCGATGTGAAGGTTTTTTTTTTTCAATTAACAACAGTAACGGGAGAAGATCAGAAGTTCTGCATCATGTGTGGTGAGAATTGTTTTTTTTTTTTTCATTATTATTATTTTATTATAAGTAACGCTAAAATTAGTCGTGTTAATCATTTTAAAGCGGGAAGTTTCTATAAGGGGGCGGAGCTTTTAATAAAACTAGCTAGAAACATTTAAAGAAGAAATATCGTTCCAGAAACATGACATGATTCGACTGGAGTCGAGCCTCCAAATCGAATTTTTACAAATCTTAGGCTCGGTTGCAAATTGTCGTTCCTTCTTTACAGATTACTCACAATCCTCCAATCGTGCAGACGATGATTCCACCACCACGCGACAACTTGTCATGATTTTGCGTCCCCTCGTTGCCTGGATATCGTCTGGCTGGAGCTTTTTTTTTTTTTTTTTTCATCCTAACCTGTTGTTGTTGTTGTTGTTGTTGTTATTATTATTATTATTTATTTACACTTCGTAGCTTTTTTATTTTTTTATCGCTTTGTAGTTTTTCGTGTTTCAAATCTCAGCTGCCGTGCTCATTTGCGCCCTAAGTAGGGTATAAACCAAGTTGCCCATCTAGCGCCCCCTGTCCACGCAGCAGAGACGGAGCGCCAGGTTGGCTTGGGGACGATCACGATCCTGTAAATTTGCACTCAGAAGCAGAAACAATGATGTTTTATTTTCTATTACTATTTTTCCGACTATAGAATAAAGTATTGGCACCCCTGGTGTGTGTATGGTTTTGATTTATTCGGCTAAGTATTGTCACACGCTGCCTTTGAAAGAGTACATTGTCACTCGAAAGCAACAGCACGTTTGCACCGAATGAGAGAGAATTTTTTTTTTTCCATTTCAAGAGTGTTCTCAGTTTTACAGTAATATTGGCGTCGCCATGGATACTCGTCAGCGCAGTTCAGTTGTGTTTTTTTTTTCCTTCTTCAATCCGTATTCTTATGAAGTAGATTTTTTTTCTTTATTATTTTTTTAAAATAACTTTACTGAGGTAATTCTTCTCCCCCAACCCTCCCCTCCCCCGCTTTGCTTCAATATTATTTATTTATTTTAAAGCTGAACCCATTTAACTAGCGTCTAGTTAGCGTATAAACGGCAGCTACACCCCCCCAACACACACACACACACACACACACACACACACACACACACACACACACACACACACACCTGTCAGTGGTCTTCTTTCTTTGGTAAGCAAGCACTTACCTTTTGTGTGTCTGTGTGTCTATGTGTGTGTGTGTGTGTATGTGTGTGTTGTAGGCTACAGCCTGACGGTTCTGGAAGTGCAATATTGTCGGTCAGACATATCAAGGGATGTTTGGTTTGCTAACGGTAGGTGCGCCGCACAAGAAGAATAAAAAAAAAAAAAGAGAGAGATAGATTGGCGTAAAAAACCTGTATTAAAAAAAAAAAAAATCTGATCATCTGATTTGTGGGGGGGGAGCGGTGATTTTTAATTGAGGCGGTATCCGTTGGGGCGTGTTCTGAGCATGACTGTGTGTGTGTGTGTGTGTTTTTTTTCCCCCCATGCTGATGACGTTACAAAACCTAGTCTGCGATTGGCTGATGGAATGAAGGATCGTGACTGTGTAGCGGAGGGGGAGGCAATAGTAATCACCCCCACGATCTCAGCGATGCTCTTCGAAGTCTTTTCAAGGTCTTGAGCGCTTACCCAGAATGCATTTGCGCTCTGATTTTGAAATACTGTCATTTTTCTTTATTCCTCCGTTTTTAGAACCTGTTTCTTTTTTTGCGCTTGTTGTGTTTCCCGTGATAGACGTTACCTCAGATTCTACATTAAAACACCGCGCATCAGTGGGACGCAGGTCAAGGATGGCGATAAGTATTGGCACCATAAGTTATTTGCTGTCTTTTGCATTTCGAGGGCATCACCGTAGCTGCTGGACTTGGGTTATGTGCTAGCGCTCATCACAGCAAATCAAGTCATTTGAGTTTTCCGTGCCTTTTCTTCTGGTAGTCTGTGGGCGTAACTCCTGCTTGTTTTGTGGCTCGTGGGCGTGGCCGGTCCAGCCCACTGTTTTACTTTATGCTCATCCCTTTTTAGAGCCGTTCCTTCTTCACTCTGAGAATCGAGTTAGCGATGTTGTACTTTAGCAGTGGTTTCTTCACTAATTTATAGAAATCTTTTTTAGCAATGTTTGTCTCTTACACACTGAGTGATATTATCAAGGCAGTGATTTTCTGTTGAATTGATTCAACTTCTAGATTATAACACAAGTCCAGCGGTGTAGCGATAACGCCACGCGTCATTACTGCGAAACGTTACGCTCCATCCTGGCGCTCGTCTTGTTGGCGTCTGCAGCGACCAGAGCCGAGGCTGTGTGTGTGGGGTAAAAACGCTCAAGGCCACAGTGTGTGAGAATCTTCCGTTTATTTTCTTTTCTTTTCTTTCCTCTCTCCCGTGTTTTTCTTTCTCTCTGCAGTGTAGCGTGAGGCGAGCCGTTTTCCAGATTGCCGGCCCAGCTATTCGCGACCCATCCACCCACCCCGCCAGTCTCTCTCTCTCTCGCTTTCTTTGCTTCTCCTGATGTTCTCTCTTTACTTTTTGTTTGTTTTTGTT